>DWQK01004898.1:0-10013 GCA_018231225.1 Noctuana stator | reverse complement strand
TTTCGCGACGCTAATAGCTATCACAACCACAACGGATGTACCTCGCAATCCACAGAAAGGGACAGACTTATCTCCCCATCGTGTGTTAGAGTGAAGCAGATACAAGATCAAATTGCAGCTAAGGACTCCGTGTTTCATAATTCATACTAGGGTTGTTGCTGATGCAGGTTTTTACTATATCAGTGGATGCAGATATTTAAAAAAAAGATTAATCATTTGAATTGAATACTTAATTCTTTGCTTATGTAATTGAACTATAATCGAAAATGTCTCGTCTCACCAAATTACTTTGACAAAACAATCGAATGAGGGAACAAGTGGACCGTTCGTGTTTGTAAAATTTTTGTGATTGGCTGAAACTCCGCGTGACTGACGCTCGGCCTGGTCTCCACGTTAATGTCAACAATAAAAATCAGCATTTTTTGTTGCGGGTGCTGATGCTGATATTAAAAAGTATGCTGATAACCCGCGTATGCTGATGCTGATACTGATATTAGCAACAACCCTAATTCATACAATAACATCGAGTAAATGACACTGTCACTGCGATGAAGAGATGTGCGATAAAGAATTTTTAAGATTAGCCGAGGAGACAATCGCAGACGGATTTAATTTTAAATGGCGTATCTTCCAATGCAATTTGGGCTTTATTGCGTTAGAGACACAGTTGTTTTTATGTTGGTTTGAAAAGATTTCACGTTATGTTAGTGAGCTGAAGCTTGTGCGATATGGCGACTAAATTCGACGCACGCGCATTTGAAGACTTTGGCCACTGGAAACGTTGAGTTTTTATAAATTTTATTAATGTTGAAATACTCTTGCTATGTCGATTTTGTGGGAACTGTTATAAAGATTTTTTTAATGAAGAAAAATCAACTGATTTAGAGGACTGATAGAGAAACAGCTTTAGATAAAACAAACTTTTTATAGTATTGATGTAGTATTAAAGTTCATACTTAATAACACCCGATTTGGGTGGATGTGTTATTGTCTTTGTATGTAAGTGTCAATGGCACTCACGACACGGAATCCTAGCGTAGGACTGTAAGTTTGAACCGTTATTTATTAATTTATGTTGACAGAAGTAGTATTTTTCAATCCCTTGTAATGGAGCACAATCTTAAAGTTATACAACATGAAACTCAAAACCAGCGCACAACTCGACACCCTGACCTGATGCTCACATTAGCGAGTTAACGCGAGCGTTTTGTCAATTTAGTTTTGTTAATCTTCTTCAGTGAATTTCGGAACTTAAAATATAAGGAGGTAGCAAGTTTTGAATTGTGGAAATAGTTCTTTATACACTTTATATTTAATTTACACTTTATGTATCACCCACAAACAGAATTTACAAAGACGGACTTACTAATGTCCGGATGACAAAAGAAATAATGTAGCTACTTTTACAAAGAAGGGCTAAAAGCTGTTCTTCTAGACTCCTTAAGGCAGTTAAACCGTCTCAAGAAATTCCTTGAAATTTTCGAAATATCCTTTCTAATTATATTTCGGGACGCGTGCAAATGACTCAGTGTCTAAGTGACTAAATACTCAATGGATTGAGATTAATAGCATAGTTAGTCGCGTGCTAAGTTCCGAGATTTCCTTTTGTAGCAAATTTCTTACTTCTGTTCGGAATTCGAATTGCTGAATTCAATGCAAAAAGTTGGAAGTTGAATTTATGTCGCAGCTCCAATTTTTTTTTATGTCACGTCGAAAACAGAGAATCAGGGTATATCGGTAAATCTCTAGATATATCACTGGTATCTTGAGAAAATTTCGTTGAGTTAAAAAAAAGTTCTAAGAAGTTTAATGAGCCGCTGTATCATGTTTCAATTTTCTAGATACCTACAATAGTTTCGGATGTGCGTAGATACTGGTATATTAGTCAGTGAGTCAGGTTTGCCTTTTATATATTACTAGCGACCCGCCCCGGCATCGCACGGGTGCAAACTGTGAACGTTTATACATATTAAGTATAAACCTTCCTCTTCGATCATTCTATCTATTACAAAAAACCGCATCAAATCCATTGTGTAGTTTTAAAGATTTAAGCATACATAGGGATATGGGGACAGAGAAAGCGACTTTGTTGTATACTACGTAGTGATATATTCTGATAAAACCTCCGCATTTTCTCCGATAAATAACCCGGTACATAGCCAAAAACCTCCGGCGCCGTAGCGATGTGGTCTATTCCAATTTCACGTCACAAACATAATTGGCGTGCCCTTCATCGCTGTACCGCGCTGCCTTAGAGATGCTGGAAGCGACAGGTGTAATCATAAAATTATATTTATGTTTATTGTTTTTCCGACCGACGTCAAAGAACCTCCTCCCTTTCTTAATATGCTTGTTAACTCAGAATTTTTGACTGGGTAAACAGATTTTTATTTGTAAGCTGGTCGTCCGGTATCAGCATCGTTAGTATCTGTTGTATCTGTACGGTATCAGCGTATTAGTACGTCCGGTCCGGTAAGTATGTGCGCGACCATTTTGATGTCGGTTTTTTTTCGTTACGCGAGTTAAAAATAAGTTTGAAAACTTTATTCGTTCATAACCAAGATTAGTTATTTTTATTTATTAATAGAGTATACAATATTTACAAATAGTACACACGTAACATACCTATGTGTATAACAAACGGAGAAAAATAGGGCGGGAAAACACTTGATTTATATATTATTCGTTATTTAATCTTATAAATATAAGTACTTAAGGGAAGCTAGCAAACTAGTCCAATCCCTGTCACTTCCACTCGCTTTAACCTTGTGTTCAAACATACATACTACGCTATAGCCGCCTCGGAAAAAGGTCAACAACCCAGCCTCCCCCTCTCCCAATATTTGTAGAATTTGAATATTGTACAACCCTCGAGTATTTAAGGATTAAGCTTTCTCGAAAACGATCAGCGAATTTTCCGACAAATTTTACAGGAAACTTTAAGGCGATTTATCTTCTTAATAGTTACAGGATCAAAATTAAATTTTACTTTACTATTTTAATAAGGAACATCTTCCTTTGTTCTTTTTCGAATTGCATACGAATAAAAGGAAATATGAGACGTAAATGTAAGGTCGTCTTTCCGATTTCCTCGTTATAAAGTTCCGGCGCTCGTGCATCCGGCTCGAAGGACCAATAACTCCTTCGGGCTTGCAGAAATGTAATAAATGATCCGGAAATATTTTCCGCCGAGTTTCCTTTGCGAAATACTCAGGTATTTTAATGATGTCACATACATGTATGTATCACATACATCTTGAAAGTTTATAAGAAAAAAGAAAGAGATTGGAAGTGTTAATTTGTATTTGTAGCTTAGCTTAAATGTTGCCAGAGTTTTTAATTAGAGCTAATTAAGGTAAGAAAGTTAGGCGTGCAGCGCAACAAATGTGCAAGGTCATATCTCAAGTGTTACTTTGTTCCACATTAAAGACTGCAGCATCTAGATAACAACTCCCAAGGTCGTTCCATGCCTCTCTAAACCCACACTAAAGCAGATCGCCACCACCCTCACACCATCGCTAAACACGTGTACAATTGCCCCTACACATGGTCGCCATAGCAACGCAGCATCCTACTTCCACGCCCACAACCCCGGGGGCGAACTCTCAAGATATTACGCCCTACTTCGTTCGCATTGGCGAACCGAAGGGGTGTACACGGTGCGCTAGTGTGAGTCCGTTCGTACCCGCTCCGATCCGCTGAAATTCTATTTCGAGGCAAATTTCGCTACATCGAAGACGACCGTAATTCCGAACTTGGAGCACGAGAAAAATATAAATTAAAAAATGGCATAATAAAGGTACGCGAAGGTAGTCAGCGAACGCTAACCGAGCCCTCGACTCCATTCGCAACATTCAGCCGGCCGCTCGTTAACAAACCTATTGAATTTTGAAGTATTAGTCGATTGAGGCGAACATTTCTCGCGTCCTATCGCCGCGAGTTCCAATTAGCGACTGGGGCTTGTCGCTCGAGTGGCGGTGACGTCACGCGGCGCTTTCATGCGCCTTCAATAACTACCCTCTCAATGGTACCTTCAATAGCCGGCCACTCCACCTGGCCTTCATTAGGGACCTCCTCAATGTACACGCGAACTGTTGAAAAGGCGACGCGAACCTACTAATTTTAAAAATGCAAGTTTTAACGAGAAAACTTGTTTAGCTAATAACCGGGGTCCTCTCGCCCCTGTCGTTCTCGTGCCTACTTTGACAGCGGCAGTGGTAATTGTTTGATTTAATTTTTTAAATTATTACGTGCTGACAGTCGAACAAAGCGACTCCGCGTCTTTTGTTTCGGCTGGTCGCACCATAGACAAATCTTATTATGGAAATATTTTCAAATTAAAACGCGCTTCGCTCCCGCATTATGCGTCTCGACTGTCATCATTGTCTATGGATTCTTTTTGTTCGTCCTCGCATGTCGAGGTTTTTCGACCACCGTTTCGGTTATTTTTCACTTTTTTTTATTCTAGCTGTCCCAAGCGTGAATGGAGCGCTTTGTTTGTGCGTGTTTTATTATTAATTAGTGGGGATTCTTTGTTCTTGGTAATTATTGTCTTAATAAGCAGTTCCTGCTCGAATGTAGTGTCGAAGGAGTTTTTGGAGGGCTGAGTTCTTTAAATGGGTCGGATGGATTTTGTAATTTAAAACGGGTTAGGTACACTTTAGATTGTCAGATATGAATGATGATACGTTACTTAATTTAGAAGCTATTCTATTTATCATTACGACAGAATATTAAAAACTTTAATTATAATGCCGCATTTCCGTTGTAGAAGTGCCAGCCCGCAGTTATATCTTCATAGAAACTTTAACTTTGCCAGTTGATATAATAAAAGTTCGTCTAACTCGTTTCACAACTCCACTATCGGACAATACCACCATAAATAACCATTACATGTTCATCGTAAAACCAACCAACCGTATCCGATTCCATGAGGAATAGTTCAAAAAATTCAGAACGTCGTTGTTAATTAACCTTCAGTTATTCACAACTGGATTATTGCATCTTATTAAGTAACTAGCCACCGTTCCACTTCCGTCGGTATTTAGAAGAAAAAGTTAATAAGAAGATGCGTTTTTAATGCCTGTAACCTGTAGTTAATCGATTCTAATACAAACAGTTAGAAGTTAAAGAAAAAATCTTGGTCTGCGAACTCGAGAAGATATATGCAATCATTTTCAAAGAATAATTAAAAAATATTATGACTCTTATACAATTATTTTATTTTATATGTTTAAAAATAAAGATAACGATAATTACGTAGCTAGCAGGAGTTCTTTCGGAGCGCAAAAAATGATTCTTGACTGGAGTCGAGCTGAAGCGAAAAAAGAATTGCTTTCGCAGATTGAAGTAAAAACACCATAATTAATTTACGCCTACGTGTCGCTTGCGATGCTGTCGTTTATTTCGCATAATAAAGTGGTGAAAAGAAGATCCTGTTTAATTAGAGGTGAGACACTCTGGCTCGGAAGTGCGACGCGGCTGAATGGCCCTCGTTGGACGCCATTTTGCATAATTGGGCGACGGAGGGTAGAACGAAATTTATACGGGCCCGGCGCCAATTTACTTGCTAATGACGCGTCGTCTTCCCATAGAAACCCTGCCGGGTTTTTGTTGATGCTACGTTATTCTCTGTATATATTTGTGGCTGTCTCCCGTTTGTCCTTTTTTAACCGAACGCCCTAAGGGGATAAACTTTGCTTATTTTTTCGTATCTTTGGATGTTTTGGGTGTTCCTTGTGTGGATCAAGGACTTGGATTTGCTCTTGTTGCTCGCTAAAATGATGCTGCGAGTTATTTACGTCTACGAGATAAGTTAGTGAGAATTTATGCAAATAATTTGATCCCTATTATTGGCTTTATTGAAAATATTATGAGTGTGTACGTTCATATTCTTTAGTAATTGAAGATCTTGTTCTAGTGTAAATAATCAGAGGAGATAAGCGAAATAGATACGGTAACAAGATAAACACGTCTCGTCATTCTTTGAAATCTATTAGAATATTGACAGCCTTCGCTTCTGTATTCATCTATCTTATTTATCTATTTGAAAACCTGTTACTTCTCGTTTTCATTTAAAATAATCTCCCCATGAATATTCTTAGATATATGTATTTTTATTTTACTTTTGGTTATATAAAAAGGCTTAGCAAGAAAGTACGAAAAATCGAGCAGTTTAATAAAAAGGATTACACATATTATTATTCTCTTCATTAATTTTGTTTTTAATTGCTTTCTCTGTATCTTTTTTTTCGATGGCCTCATTAGCATCTACGAATAGCGTATGTAATGTTGACGCTATAGTTCCTTTATGTAGCTACTCTATGCCGTCATAACTAGTACCCTCTGCTGTGATATTCCTAGTTGCACAAACCTTTTAGCTTCTTAGCCATATCTAACAAGGCACACACTTGACTCTGGTTTGTCGTGAGATACTGCCCCTCGGGCGCATTCGAGCTTCGTCCACTCCATTGTCCGTAATGAATAACCAGTTAGCCATCCAGCTAAGAACTTTTTAACCAATTTGCTTTTGCCTTTAGATACTATGTTTTCTCCGATTCCATTATTTTATTGATTTGGTTAAGTTTAGGTTTCGAACTAATATTGACTTTAGGTGTTTTCTGTATTTACAGTGTCTTTATTTTCGTTTCGACTTTGATTTACATTTACGGTAAAACTGTTAGAATCTTTCATAAGCCAAGAGACGAGATCTTCATAATCTCTTTCCCTTGCTCCTATATGCCCTGTTGACGTAATCCTCTCAACTTCTCAGCCATATCTCGTAAGGTACACACTCCACTACCACTCATCTACAGCCGGACACCGCCCCTCGGGCGCACTCGAGACTCCGTCCATTCCGTTGTCCGTAATGAATGACCAGTTACCGGGCTAACTCCGGAACTGTGTTAACAAGTTAGCTTTTGCCCCCGCGTTCTACGTTTTCTGTGACGTTTAGGTATAACTTAGTTTGGTAACGTGACAAAGTTTGTATAGTGCTAATTGTTTTGAATAAATTTTGTTCACTGTATTTTCTGTCTACTTTCATAGCTTATTGGTGGAAAATCGTTTATTAGCCATGTTATGTTGTTGTTTATATTCAGCAATTATTAGCAAAGAAACTGATGTTTTGGGCCTAACACATGAAAACCACGTCTCTTATTCAAAGTGTTTTCTCTTTCAGACGAGCAAAATGGGTCTTCCAGCTGGTGGTAGCCTGTCACTGTTCTGTCCCGGTGGTGACCTCGGGCAGCCCCCGCCCGCGCACATGGGCATCCCGCCCCCCTACCAGCTGGACTCCAAATTAGGTAAGTGATCGGACAGGAAAAGATATATTTTTTCTACTTTTACCATGTCATAGTTGCTTCACATTGCGCCTTGTCCGTTGAAGTTAAATTTTGAAACTTGTATAACTTCACTACCACATATGCTAGAGAGACTTGGAATTAGTAACATGGCTACATTACGCTGGTCAGTACCAAAAATAGAAATAAAATGGACTTGTTACTTCAAACGACACTGACTCTATGTGCCTTCAACCCTTTTCATGTCCTACTGCTGGGCACGGGTCACCACAACGGGGGAAACCCTGAAATATACTCCACCACGCTGTTCCAATGTTATGTATTTCATCGAAATTCCATGTATGTATCGACATAAAATTATGTAATGGAATAATGTTGTTACAGCAGCGGGGCTCGCGCGGACGCCTATGTACCCCTTCCCCGGGGGTACTTACCCTTACCCCATGCTCAGTCCGGAGATGTCGCAAGTTGCTGCTTCGTGGTAAGTCTTGTTAAAGTTTACTCTACCTAAAACCATATATTTTGAAACCATATATTTTGACTACCAGTTTGTTGATGGTTGAAAAAAACAAATAAGAGAGAAACAGTTATTCATTACTAGCTGACCGGGCGAATTTGAAAACACGCCTCATAATCAGTAAATCGATTCTAATAAATAATATAAAGCCGAAGAGTTTGTTTGTTTGCTTATTTGAACGCGCTAATCTCAGGAACTACTGGACCGATTTGAAAAATTCTTTTTGTATACGATAGCTACATTCATGAGGAAGGTTATAGGCTATCAAGCATTACGTTACTATTTTTAACGCAGGTGAAACCGCGTGGCACAGCTAGTTGAAAATAATTTTTTATTCTTTTCTCTCGTCAAAGAATATGAAACGACTGTTCATTTTTAAATGGACTTAAATACACAACTCTAACCGTAGTCTGTCATTCCTTGTCTCTTAGGGCATAAGAGTCATATTCACGAGCACGCACATTGTATTAACCCAGCCCATACATTATTCAGCTCACTTCAATAATGGAAGTTTAATATTAAATATGTGTTTTATCAGTAACAACTTTAAAATTCCCTCGCGATGTATTTACTTCGTTGAATAATACATGCATGAATATTTCGGATGCAGTGTGTTTTTTAATTTTAAATGCTACTAAAAGGGGTGTAGTTTAGTAGTGTCTAATTGCAGAATAATCTAAGTTGTAAACTAATATGACTTCGGGTGAATTTTATTAAACGAAAATGTACGAAACCGGCAGAGGTTAAGGGAGAAAATATCTTAAGGAAGGAAATATCTGCTACACATGCGAGGTATCGGTGATTTTTTACCAAATACTTAAAGATCTTTGTCTGTAATTCTTGAAGAATAAAATAAATAAGTACCATTTTGTTTTAATTGTTTGTTTGATAGACGGCAGAGAAGGCAATGGTATCTAGTTATTTACGAGGTTTTCCTGTTTTCCCTTAAAATTTAAAGTATAGGCTTTCGTTGAAAATGTGTGATTCAACGGAAAACAGGAAAAGCAATTAAAAACTTCATAACCACGGAGCAGGCTCGTAGACGCGGTACTTCTGTTACGACTGCTGATATGGATGCTTTAGACATCTGTTATAGTATAATATACGAGCTGTGGTGGGGCAGAGTCGCCATGTGGTGGTGCACGCAGGGGGTTACCCAGGTATTCAGGTAATCCCTGAGTAAATGAGACGCAGCACTTGGTTATAGTACCATGATGTGTTGAATGAATGAATAACCATTAACTTTATTGTGAAGTTAACGGTACATATATACTAAACTATACGTTATTTATCTTAAATCTACGTGCTAATATGCCTAATACATGCTATCTATAAAATTCTATCGTCACATCTCGGAGCAATTCTTTTATATTTAATCTGAAGCTCGGAAACGGCTTCGACGATTTTCATGAAATGTAGTACGCATGTAGTACGGGGTTTCGGGGGCGATAAATCCATCTGGCTGGTTTCATTTTTAGGAAATCGATTTTTCTTAAAGTAATGAAACACTGACAAAATATACATGGTGTGCCGTCTTTAAACTTTTATTATTATTATCATTTTCTTTCTAAATACGCTAGTGTTCATACTTGGATGAGTAACTATCGCCTAACTAACGAGTAATTCTTGAAGCCGTTGTTATTAGAGCTTAGAAAAATGTTCTATGTAATTTATATTTCATTTAACGACTCGTGTGGTGTAGTGGTTACCATCTTCGAAGGGTTCGATTCCAGGGAACTATAGCGTGGGATTGTGAGTATGAAGCGTAATTATTATTTATCTTAACTCGTAAATGCTGTTCATTTCCGTCTCCATAATTTCGGTAATGTCAATATAATACCTAAAGCGGTTGCGGTAAAGAGAGTTCCCAAATGCATTCCCAAAAACAACGGCTGCATTACCGCAGAAAGCACATGGGTCGCACTATGAAAAATTCATAACCGCGTCAAAGACTATTTGATAAATTCATTAGTTTAATGCCTATTACTCGTAGCTTGATGCCTTCTCGAGAGTTCAAGTATTATCAGTAAAATTAAAATAAACGTTTTTATTTCCAACAATAAGTCCCAGAATACACAAAGATTAGAGCTATACTTTTATAGTTTGGTTTTTTTGTACATTATGTCTCATTAATATCCTAGTTGACACTAATCTTCTTTACATAGTATAAAATGAAGTTGCTTAGATCTTTTAAA
>DWQK01004897.1:0-10013 GCA_018231225.1 Noctuana stator | reverse complement strand
GTATTAGAGTTGCATTTTCGCAGAACTATCTATCGGTTGCTTATCGATTGGGAAAGTCCATGTTCTTGAGGACTATACGCGAAAGGTTACCAACCCTTGAGCTGTCTCGTCAAGAAATTTATTATTGAAAATTCTGGCCGTCTTGGCGCTCAGTAGAAAGATATGATATACTTACCTACCTAGTAAAGAGGAACGGGAAAATACACGAAAAAGCATTGTGTGTAAAATTTTGTTTAAAATAATATTAAGGGTTTTATGCTATGACCTCGGTATTTGCTTTCGAAATATTAATATTAAGGATGACATTATAATGGCTGAAATGAAATGAAATGACAATTAGGTACTTACTTCTTACTTACCTTCAATTTCAATCAAAATCATTGGCTTAGGTAGGCAGGGATATTTTCCAGGGGGTGGGGGAGGATGACGTTTATATGATCGCTTTATCACCTTTTGAAGCGGTAACAAAAAATTATAGGAGTTTTCGCTGTCCTCTCCCCCCACCTACTTTCTACTGCTATGTTTAAAATTATGTGTTACCCACGTGATTTACGTGAAATACATGCATCTTACCATTCCATTGATTCACGGAAAATTAAAGGGCGTAGTGCTGCTTCTTCAGCGGTCGACAGCGCCACCTTTAGGTACAAAAATTTCTCTTTATGCGACATGTCACGATATCCTCTTTCCTTTTGTTGCTTTTTGGTTTGCCAAACTGTACCAACGGGCAGGGAAGACGCATAATGTTAAGTAGGAAGTGGATGCTGAAATTTTGATTCGTGTGCGTGATGTTTACCATATTAATTACTAAGTACCTACGAGTATGAGGTGCTTTTTTGTAAGAGGCCAGATGAAATTCCTGTCATCAAGTGCTACCCTCAGGTTTTTAGTGGATATAAATCCCATATATTCCAACCCTATTACTACATCGACGTCGTAAATATAGAAGATTACCGCTACGTCAGGTGGTTTAAAATAAAAGGAAAATAACATCTAAACTTGCATAGAAACATCACTTATGATGTAGACATAGGTAAAGCATGATTGGTAAAGTCGATGACGCGAAGTACGACGTTATTATGATGATGAGTCGTATACAGGAAGTGGACAGGGCTGGTCGCAGGAGCCGGTCGTTGTCCCAGTGAACGTAGCACTTTCGCTTTTATCGGCGAACGAACCCTGGCCATTACTACTGCGCTCACGCGGTTACACCATCACGCAGCTGCTCGGTTTTGGCTGCGTTTGTCACTCCGGTATGCATACTAATCGCACTTTATGTAGGGTTGTGTAGTATAGATTTCTCCACCACACGGCGGTTGATCACTCATTGTTTCCCCAATACGTTTAAGTATCAATTTCAGATAGACTATTGTTATTAATTTATTACACTATATTATTAAGCAAACATGTTTCTTTTATACAAAAAATTAAGTAGGTACCTACCAAAAATAATTTCTTCATTGACTAGGCTTGGTTTAAAAGAAATGTTATTGATTGGTATTACCAATATAGTAAAATTACAAAAGATATTTCTCTATGTTATTGAAACTAAGTACAGAATATTTACAACATCCATAAATATACCTACTTGGTACTTATTTTCTGAATTGGCACCATTTCACGTAAGAATATGTGTTTGGCATATCGTAATATGGCCGATTCTACGGTCTAACTACGACGCTACGAATTGCAGTCATTTTGTGCTACGCGTACCTACATAATCCGGCGTAGTAAAAGTATAGGCAAATTAATATTTACCATTTTTACGTAAGAATCACTTGACTTTTTAAACTCAAATATTATTGTTTACATGATCGTTTTATAGCTGTTTACTGTACCTTACGGTTACGGTTAAAGATTCTTTATTTCTCTAAAAGATAGTAACGTAACTTACAGAGAAACATTTTTAACATAAGCTTTTAATTTAACAAAAGTGAGCGTAACTTTGCCTTTTTAAAGTCTTATTAGTCTCCATACTATACGTAGTATGGAGTAAAACTAGATACAGCCTACGCCTACGGCTGTATCTAGTTTTACGTATGTAGGTACTTATGTGAAACTAAGCGCAGAATTAAGAATGAATACTATAGGTACCTATGTATTTTTGAAAGGCTTAAAATAGGATTATGAAACTAAGTAAGTATAGACACAATTTTTACGTAAGGACCAAATGAATATACCTAACTGATAGGAAGGTTTTACCACACCTCTTGTGTAACGATTAATAAATACTTATAACGAAACGTTAAAAAATTTCTTAATAACCATTAAGTAAAAGAAATATCAGCTTCCAAACCGTAAATCCTAATTTAATTCAGTGATTATTACGAAACTGTTTTGTCAGCAATGCCGCATTTTTGCAGCTCAAGTGTTGTAGATATGAGCACGTAGGTAAAAAAATACCTGTATTTTTAACAAAGCGAACTGAAGGTTATAATTTTTCTCAAAAAGTAGGTATTCTTTAAAATATTAAATTTTAATCTTAGATGATTGTCCTTTACCACTTTCATACAAAAGACGAAATATTTGTGGAATAAATTATAAATTGTACTTGCAATTAGGTAATTGTAATTTTCGTTTCTACTAGTAGGCTTTAAGTAAAGGGGTTAAAACGCGAAGGTAAGCATATTTTTGTGACTTAAAATAGCTTGCTTTATTTTACATACTGTCCCTATATTAATATAGAGCCGATGGGTGAGTGCCAGCTTTTGGCGTTACCTTAGGGCCCGCAGCCATACCTACGTGCCCAATATTTCGAAACGGCGGGCTTTGTTAATAATAATGAAGATCTGCGTAGTTTCATCACAGTGCGCTTGTCGAATAATAACGTCCGGTTGAATGAACCATTGCATCGTGTCCTTGTTTTCTGTGATTTTCCATGGTGTAGTGCCGGCACGTGCTCTGCAGAGGACATTTTGTTTTACTATACATAATTGATGTGTTACAGCTTTGCTTAATTGATTTTACCAATTATAATTATTATTATCAGTCATATGACTATTCGGTTACGTTCTTGCATTAAATATCTACTACACATTTGAATTTTATTTATCAAGCGAAACGACACACATTTTTGGTGCTTTTTATTATGCAGCCCTTTTTTATTTTGCAGGCAAATATTACTCGTATAATATTATAGGATGAACGTAAATAATTTGCACACGTGACTCGTAGGTAACAGGGATCTCGCTGTCGTGTCGTGCTAGCTCGTTCAACTAATTACCGCATGATTTAACATTGCCATTCAACCGCTCGCGGAACGATGCTTAGGTACGTTAATAGCTTTATAATAAAATGGTTTATCGCCTATTATACGCTTTATGATCGCCTTTAACGAACTGTGTAGAAAATATCATTAATATTTTTCTTATTAGAGATAGGAAGATTAGATTTACACTAGGCACTTTACTTATTAATATAATCAATTTAAATATTACTACGACTATAGTTCGAACCAAGTTAAATATATAACTAGGTAGGATTTACTGATCAATATGAATAAGTAGCGCAATTTACTCTAAATTTATATGACTACGTAGAAATTGTTGACTTAATGTGATATTTTTTTGCAACCAAGAATGCGGGCCACCTGATGTTAAGTGGTTACTGCAACGACATCCACGCCCTACCTCAAATAGGAGAGAAGTCCTATCTAAAGTCTTTGATGCTAAAACCCTCTTAAGTTTTTTTTATTTAAATTGGCTCTTTGATGAAAGAAAAAAGCGAAACACAACCTGTGCATAACGTTCTAAAAAGATATGTGATGACCACAAACACGCTCCAAGCGTGACACACTCTGTTGTGGTCTATGCTCCTCCATTTCGATTAAAGTTTGTGGGTAGGTACATTATAAAGACCGGCTATATTACAATTACATTGTAAATAATAACTCCTTCGTTTTATTTAAGTAACTATTATAATGTAAACTGAACAAAGCACACATCAAAATAACAGTAATTGTCGATTAATCGAATTTTTTTGGTATCTTATCATTGTTAGATAATTAATATCAGGTCGTGTAAATGTACATTATTTTGTATATATATAGATATTATATAGGTAGGTATCCCACATGCATTTATTTCGAAGATTTGTAAATGTATGTTGAAAATAATAAATAAATTGTAACTAAACATAGTTCAAGAAAACAATAACATGTAAGTAATGAAATACGTACTGTAGTATTAAGAATACTACAAATATAATGTAGTATTAAGAATACTACAAGAATATAATAATAAGTATACCTAATAATAACGCGTTGAGCGTCAATAAAAATGTCGATAATAGCTTGTCATGTGATAAAAAGGTCAATTCGAACACAGTGCGTGTTGTATGGCCCGGATCGGCCATACTTCGTGCACTCTAACAAAAAGAATTGTCTATTTCAATCTACTTATAATAATTCGACATAGCCTCGGGGCTTGTTCGCGTTGCTATGCTCTTAGTAGAGCAGTGGAACACCATTCTGTTATGTTTTTAATACGGTTACTTTTTTGCTGACACCGCTTTCATTCCTAGCCCTTCGTTATCTGCCATCTGCCATCAAAGACCCGTCAGTTTTTATTCGAGTTCGTTAGGTAAAATATACGTCTTTTGTCTCGAAGACCTCAACAATTTAAAATAAGAATTTTTATGGCTGTCGAATAATTTCACGTATGCTTTTGTGTCATCGTAAAAAATATTTGGCTTTTTATTGGGTAGGTATACTAGCAGTATAATAATGTATTGTTAAAATCAATATGTTACTAATATTGCTGTGCCTAATTTACTATTATAATTATCTTACCTGAGTTGGTATTAATTGATTAAAATTAGTCTTTTACCCATGACGTCATAAAAACTCAGATTATGATAGGTGTTCACTTTTTTCTGTAATTATTAGATATAATTAAGTTTTTTGTTGACCGATACCAAGTGATATAATAGTTAAATGTCTACATTATACATTACCATCATCTACTCATCAGTGTCCCACTGCTAGGCGGGTGTTCTTTCAATAATGCGAAGGGTTTTAGCTGTATTCCATCACACTAGTCATATGCAGATTGGTGGACTTCGAATGACTTTCGAGAACTGGATGGAGAACTCAGGTATAAGTATAAGCAGGTTTTGTTACGATGTTTTCTTTCACAGAAGAGAAAGTGATAATTAATTAATTTATAATACGCACATTATCATGAATGTAAATCATGAAGTGCGTGCGGAGAGCAGACGCACTGGAATAGTAAACCGAAACCACTAGGCTTCATAGCTTTTTTAAAACTAGCAACCATAGCAACCTTATTAAATATTTATATTTTCAACAGCGTTGTTTGACAGCACAGTCTTCTGTTAATTAGGTACTTGATAGAACATCTAATGTACTTACACAACACATAAGTTGGTTACAATGGCTTGCCTATAGCTTGACCTAATCGCATCATTCATTCAACATCCGTTTAAGAAACTGACCACACATACTGAATATGAAATGCAGGCAGTTTAATGTGTCACTTTTTGTCAGAAGTAAGCATTTCGAGTTCGGTCATCGACCCTACAATTGCGTAGGCTAGCTACTTTCTCTTGATGTTGAGGCAAGGCGGTGCGCGGTTAAATGCGGTGAGAAGGGGGTCCTGCCAAAATACGTATGTGAAAGGCTGCGTAGCTGTTCCTTTGCTCAGATACAATGTACGCTGCCTGTTCGCACTAGCAACTACTATGCGGTTTGAACCGCTTAGCAACATGCACGCACTGTGAATAAATTACTTAATTTGTGCGTTAGGCTACGTTGTGATAGATTTGGCGCATACTTCACCTGTGAGCAATATTCACTGAACTTAGGGGTCGCTGAACTCGGTCCAAAGAAGTGGTAATCGCAAACTGACTTTGGTACCCAACCACGGGTGCTGTCGTTCACGAGCGTTATTAAAGAGTTGTATAAGCGTTGTGACGCTTTCTACGTCTTGTAACCAGAATAAGCAAAGAAGTGAGCGGAGAAATTGTCAACGCATAACGGTTCGATTTGTAAAAAAGGAAACAATAAAACGAGAAATGCTGGATGCTGAGAAATAACTCTTTTTCTCTTTAATTCTGCAGATCATAATTGCAGGATGCGTGAGGCATTACAAGGTGTACGCAGCATTGTTATGGAAATAGGCCATTGCTTGACTGGACTCTGTTAAGTTATACAAAATCGATGGAAGATACAGATAACGATCGGTAGATTTATTTTTAAATTATTAATTATAGTGATATGAATCATTGGGGCCAATTAGTGCAAATTAATTGCAGTTATAAATTGCTTCTTGTGATTGTGTTACGATTCAGAAATAATAAATTAAAAATTTTTACTGCGACTTAAAATGTTAAAATTTTATTGAAAAACGCAGACAGTAGCAGCAATAATGTTGCAAAATCATTTAGACCACATCTAAATAGAGGTACCTACTGCACCTGCACTTACTGTGTAAATAATATTTAATTAAATACAAGATGTGGTCGCCTATAATTGGGATGACATAATATAATAGGCGGATAGATACCTAACTCTTCATTGCACATCAATGCATGAATAGATTTTAGTGAACAGTAATATACTTAAGATAACAAGACAAGTTGAAATCAAATAAAAGAAAAAACAGCGTAACGGTCCTATGTAATGCATGCAGAAGAACAAAAGACTAATAAATACAGAACGGCCAAGACAAGTAGGAAAACTTCAAAATACTTATTAGTTATTACTATATTAGTTTAACACCCAATGATAAGCAGAAAAATAAGTAAATATTGTAATAATTATAGTAAGAGTGAATATTATATTAATATAAAAAGTATGAAAATGTATAAATGCAAAGATGTGTGAATAGGTTTCACGTATCACGTTCATGTTCATGCTAAAACAGCAATTGAGTAGAAGAATCTACGAGTATCCTAGAGCTGTAATGTTGTGACAAAATCGTAGGACATCGTGCTTGCGGGTGTAATGAATAGATAAAGAATGATTTGTCTATTATGCGGTGCGTTTAAACATACGAGTATATATTGGGATCACGTTGCGTGCGTGCTTAGTGCGTTGCGCTGTGCGCCCTATCACGGATTACGAAAAGCACACGCCTGCGCCACAGGAATATCAAGCGGGCTGAATTGGGCGGTTTACAAAGGTCGAAGGCAAAATTGTTTATAAAAATTGCGAAACGTGTACATAAAAAGAGTTGGCACATTGGACGTGCTTACGTTGCTACGTTCTCTCTTTTGAAGGTTACACAGCAAAGCCGTGCGTGTATGTACCGTTAAAACAAAACTGTCATAATTTGGAAGGCCTTATTTTACTTTAGCACAAAAGTTGACGTAGTTTTCAGTGTACCTATATTTAATAATTATGACATAGTCATGTGTAGGTATTCATGTTAACTGAACTGTTTACTTTGTAGATACTGCAAAATATTCCTGCCTGATTCCAATCTCCATTTTTATGTGAATGTTCAAAGGTAGCATTAGGTAGTTACCATAATATATTCGTCAAATCTACGCCTGTGACTTGCCTAGTCTGTAAAATGATTGTGACTTAACTTGAACTCCATCTCTTTAAGCAATATTATAACAATTTTAGATCACAAGTCTCATACAAAATTCATATCTTATCGTAGCACTTACATGCTGTGTAATGGAAACCGTATTATCAGATACACGTAGAAGGCATCTCATTCCTTGTATGTACAAGAATAATATGCAGATTAAACCTTGTTTGGTACAAGTCAAGAAGACAATTATCTGCTGTCATTTAAATTGATGACTATTGTAATTTTTCTTTGTACAGCCTAACTTTTTTATACCAGTTTACAATTTATAGCTTTATAACAGCTTCTATAGTGATTTTTTATTCATAATCTACTTATGAAGTAAGTATAATGTAGAGAGCGAGCGTTTGCTAGTGGCTCTAGCTACGCGACGTAGTCGAGCGGTCTACGGCGCGCGGGCCGTTTGCGGCGTAGTACGCGCGGCGTACGGGCCGGCGTGCAGCGGCGCTGCATGCGGTTGCCCGGGGTCGGGTGTCGTATTTCTAGAGCATTGAACCTCTGCAACCTTGTGCGTTGAGTCCGACCGCTCTCCGTGCGCTGACGCAACCACTCCAGCCCCTTCTCTACTTCGACCGATCGCATAATTACTCCTTCGGGGCACATCTATTCTTTAACAGCTACAATGAACGATTTTGATGCTGCCTCTAATCGATTCATGAAAGGTTACTCTTAATAGGAGGCTTTTTGCTCTTGCGCAATCCGATGGTATCACACTACAGAAAATACATTTGGATTGTTTCAGTTACATGAAATAATACCGAGAATTCAAATATGCACGAGCATTTAAATGTTTTCAGTACAATAGCATTGTAATAAATCAATAAAGCGTATTCAAACATTGTAAGTTCCTTTGTGTGGTACTATTGGGGCAACACTCAATAGGTACCTAAATAATACAACTAGCACAGTGGATCTTATTGTAGGGGCCTAACAATGTAACAAGTCAGCGAAGAAGTGTCGAATCGCTAACGAGCCGGAGCCGTCTGCAAATAGACCGCGAGAAGTGCGAAACGGTCGGGGCTACAATTGGCGCCTGCCCCGAGAGCGTTGCGAGGTGACGCTTACGTAAGCCGCTGACATAACCGAGTCGACGACCGCTCTTGCGCAACCACCTCCGAACCTGCAACCCCACGCACCGCACCTCCTCATCACCTACCGAGTTTCCCCACCACCCATGAAAATTACTCAATTGTATCCAAAATGCACGAAAAGGACACCGGTCCAAAGCCCGAGTTACGCCATAGGCAATCATTAGAGCAACAACCTCCGCCTAGGTAGGTGACGGACGTAGCCGCCGTAGTTCGAACGTTTAGCGTGCGTTCATCTCGATTAACATTTAATATGTAAACGAATGTCCATGTCAAACGATTCTGTAACTCCTAATGCGTTTTATATTTATGAGCGAAACATTGCAGAGCATCGAACGCAGGGAATTACCGCAACGGTAAGATGAGGAGAAGCGTTTTGTTCACCTATTAGTAAGGCACTTGGTACACATGGTTTAATGTGTTGCCTAATTTGCAAGGCATTGTTTGCGAATTCTGAGCAGGCTCCAGATACTGAGGTTGCGTATTGATCAATGATGATTCGGCGAGTATGCAGGTGACGTATATGATACTGTTATCCTTAGTGAACGAAAGTGAAAACTAAATGTGGACTCGGTCATCGACCCCGAATGGGTCGTCGACCGCGCCGAACTGCAAAGGCCGTTTGTGAATATGGAGGCCGCGCGACATTTAGCTGCGTGCTGCTGGACGCGCGCTGGTCACTCCGAGCGCCGCCTGTCAAGTATTGCACCAAACTAATAAATTTGTTTTTTAATTAATTAATGTTTTTGTGTTTCGCTCCTTTTGGGGAATGGTGCATACAGACTCATTGACTTATTTGGTATTTATAGTAAACCAACACGATCTTAACGTGTATAATATTACAAATTTTAACCCTTATATCAATATTCTCATATATTATGTAATATATTAATGGAAAATGAACAATTTTTCCTGTTACCGATGATTGATTTTACTAATTTTATTACAAGCAATAGGTATTTTTAAAAGGTTATATCCTAATTAATGTTGATATTTATAAATAATGCTGAATAAATGTTGATGTGCTTTTAATTTATCTATTTTTGCATTTAACTCTTTTAAAATTAAATAAACTATTGTTTTTTTCTTGTTATTGTATTGTTTATAAGTATTTCCTGATAATAGTAATATGGAGTTATAGACGTAATATATGACTGTGCTTTAATTTTGTTAGCTGTAAATACAGACATTTTATATAATTATTATGTAACATACATACAAATTACTTTTACTGTTATTATTACTATCTGTTGCCACTGGATAGTAGAAAAACCACCTGCAAAATATTGCGACCTACCTCAAGAATCTTAACTCGTAAGGCATTATGTGATTGGCTTCGTGTGAAAGCGTGCATTTTTAATTCGTC
>DWQK01004896.1:0-10013 GCA_018231225.1 Noctuana stator | reverse complement strand
TGTAGTAAATATTAAGTAAAGCTAGGAATGTAGTAAATATTAAGTAAAGCTAGGAATGTAGTAAATATTAAGTAAAGCTAGGAATGTAGTAAATATTAAGTAAAGTTAGGGATGTAGTAAATATTAAGTAAAGCTAGGAATGTAGTAAATATTAAGTAAAGCTAGGAATGTAGTAAATATTAAATAAAGTTAGGGATGTAGTAAATACGATCTTTTATTTATATTATATCAGAGATCACTCACATGCTTCTTACACCTCTCCACCTCAGCTATAATGTCAGGGTAGAGGAACCCAAATAGGCCCTCTTCATCATTACCTCTCTGCACCAGACAGCATGACAGGAGCTGCAGGACACAAGAAGAATTTATCGATATATTATGAAGAAGATTCAACCCAGTACAGGCGCCCTAGCCAATTGTTACTATATACTTATTACTATATGTTTTTAAATCAAATAAATAAAGTATTTATGATTGTTATATGAGAGCGAGGACGGGAAGAGTGCGATCTGGGGTTGTCAACTTTTTGAAGGTATTCTTTACGAAACATTGTGAGAAAAATATAGTACTATTGTGGAATTCAATGGAAAAAATTATTACATAGTACAGATTTATTTTTAATATTTATTTACCATTATATATTACAACTATCCTAATAATATAAAGCTGAAGAGTTTGTTTGTTTGAACTGTGCTAATCTCAGGAACTACTAACTATCAGGCGTTACGTTGCAATTCTTAACGCGGGTGAAACCGGGGGGTCACAGCTAGTTTATTATATAACATTGAAATTCCCAAGGCTGTATTTCGGTGCTGTCCTAGTCATTGTAAAGTTGCAATTAAAAGATTAAAACACAACGACTAGATAATCGCATTCTCTAGAGTAGAGTTCTCTAGATACTTCATGACACTTACCGCACAAAAATAATGACATTGTATGTCTCCAATGGCATATAGTTTGCCGTATATTATCTCGTCGTCCACCACACGTTGACAGAACACACAAGTTCCAACATTTAATACTAATTGAGCACGATAACTTCGTTTGCATGTGCCGCCTTTTTTGGTAGCCATATCAACATTGTTTTACTTCTATTATTATTTCGTGTCTCCCATTTAGTTCATACTATTAATTTATTCACTTACACACATACCACAATGCTGTTATCGATTGGTTTAGTCCTACTCACAACTACTAAAATAATATAAATAATAAATTAGGTCAAAAAATAAACAGTTACTTTCCTCGCTCGGCGAAAGTTGACGTGAAACGTCAAATTGACAATTGAATTGCGCGACTTGCGCGCTAAATTCACAGACTTTCACTTTATGGGTTTTTATTTTATGTAGGTACCTAAAATTCTAATTATTGTAAGATAGTCTAAAATGTTGTCGGTAATTATAAACTCTTTGGTTAGGTTCGAACTTTAAAAATAATAGAAATATATTATTGGTATTGATTGTCAAAATGTAATGTCATAATAGAAAGGAATAAAGAGTACACTATTACTGAGTTATTATCGATGTATTACTTATTATTACTCCTACACACTGAAGCAGGTGCTATAAGGTACCTCTGTAGCAATATTTCTCACATTCACAATTCCTGCTATCAACTTGTCAGTCGTAATGCAGTTGACGGTCGGCTGACATTCTGTAAACTGGTGTACACTCCACATACCTACCTACTTACAGCAAGTTTGCGATTCTGACGATAGGAAGATAATAGACCTAATTGTCTGTTCATCGCAACACTCGTCAGTGACTCGTCTTGAGTTCCCGACTACTCTCGACGCAATTATTGCGATTGCGCTCGCTGCAAGGATATCCTGCTAAGGCGGTAATGTGGTAATAGCTGCAGTTTGCTCTTTACACGTCAATGACGATTCACTCACAACACAATGATCCCATCTCAAAGACTGCATTGTGAAGGTGATTTATGAAATCAGGAAGTCCATCTAGAGTGAATGAGAACACAAAGAGCCGTGTTAATGCGGTTAATTAAATAAGTACCAACTTATCTAGTACTTACAATCCTAAATAGTAAACTAGAGTAAAGGTCTAGAAATTCCATTTTACTTCAAAATGCTGTATACTTAATTGAAAGTTTTTAAGCTGCGGAGAAGGTGTGTAAATATGTATAAAGGGGATACCTATACATATACATACCTACCATTATATACTTAGGAAAAAAAAATTTGAGAAGTTGCCAATTTCATAGCGTGGTCGCTATTCGAATGGAAAAATACTTCAATAATGTCTGTAGTGAGCAGATAACCGTAATGGGTATAGTATTTCTCACAGTTGCTTTAGTTTTAATAAGTAGGAATAGGGCTAGCGACGCATGCGCGAGTTTTTCGGCCTAGTTCGCGGACGGACGAGGCCGGGACCAACGTGTGAGTGTATTGCGGACGGCCCCCTTTGTATGTGTGCGTTTGGCACGTAGGACGCGACTCTCGACCTAGATCGCGTCAACAGCCGCACATAGGGTCACCCTAAACAACGAGCGAACTACTTAGAAACATTTTATATTTAAGCGTAAAACAACGAAAATACTACGTCATATTTGCTGAAATTAGCTGAATTACGTCACCTAACTAACAAAGAAACTTTTTTTTTCCGTGAAGCTATGTCCCGGCGATCCACCATTGTTTAAATTGGTATAGTGGTAAGTAATAGGGGTAGGTAGGTTAGGTATACCATTAGGTATCGTTCATTTGTAGGGTTTGGGGTGTTTTATAAGGTTTTTTTATGTAGTTTAATACTTTATTAAATAGATACATGGGTAGGTAGGTGATGTAGGTTTCGCATGTAGGTAAACCGAACGATTAAAAGATAGCATATAAAATACCTGATCAACTTAACTACAGCTTGTTTAGCAGTTCATTGTTAGTAACATATTGATACTATTTAAACGTTTTGTATTCATGCCACATACCTAAATAAGTAGGTAGGTACTTGACGGGTCATGCACCTGATACCGTGAAATATGTGATTTAACTTAAGGACATGCAAAATGGTTAGTCCTATGAAAAAAAATTGGACGAAACAACGGTACCTATATCGATAACGTTGGGAGCTTTATTCTTTATTCATAACATTGTTAAGAAGGTAAAAAAGAAAATATCTGCTATTACACTCTGCACTACAGAACCTGAGATAACAAAGGAACAGACAATGAAATGGAAAGTCTTCGTGGATCTGTTACGGTTATATTTACTTGTTTTATTTTCCGCTTGGTAGATATTGCTTTATGAATCGCTTTCTAAATCTGCAATCAATTTATACTTCGATTTATAAATAAGTATAAAACTATAAATTACAAAATATGAAAGTGATTTATAACACAAATACGTAATACATACACACCTATGAAATTTATGTAGGTATATTATTTGGTAGGAAACCCTCATTGATTTCTCATAATATGTAAATATCTTGCAGTTCCATTAATATTACATACATAATAATATGAATCGAATTGATAGCCCTATTATTTCTTGAAATCGTTTGATAAAAATAATAGTTTTAATTCTACTGATGTCTGTCGTCAATCAGGATATTTGAAATCAGAAGAAATGGCTCACGAGGCACAGGAATAACCCGATATACATACCTAGTAAGTAGATATTATAGAAATGCAACGTAGGTATGATGTGACGTAGATACCTATTCGTAGTTAGAACTAAAATTGCCGCGGGAGGTTTGATCGACTCAAACCTGTGTTTAAGCATGTGTTTTCATATATAATGTGTAGTGTAGTATGAAATACTCACGAAAAGTTTAATAACGTTGCTATCTTAACGTGGATGTCCATGGGTTACACAGCGCAGTGACGACTTAACATCAGGTGACATGCATGCTATTTGTATCAATACTTACTTATTTACGAAAAAAAAATATGTTTTGCGCAACTTCCTCCAACATGCATACTCGTGAGTAGACACTAACTGCGTGCTCAATAAGTATGACCCACTTCCCAAGATCGATCCTGAAGCAGGAGTGCAGGACAGGGGTCCGGATTGGCGTAACTACATTCATTATGCGTTTATTGTTGCGTGATGGACGCGTGAATATCGTTGCAGTAGGTCACCCATCCGTTATTATTTAATAACACGTTATGTTGTAGGTATTGAGTATTAGGTACACTGTCATCAAGCAAGATTAAATCTTATGGGTGTTTAAGAGGCATGACTGCATGAGTGTAGGAAGGTTACTCGGTTAGGCACTCAGGTTTCGATCCGGAGGGGGCAGGGGAGCAAATGCCAGGGGGCTATGAAAAATGTATGCCTACAACAATATGTAGGAGCATGATATTTCTGGGAGAGGCAGCTAACCTCCCTCTATCCCCTTGAGGTACAAGAAAATTGTTTTCTCCAATAATAATATGTTCCAAAGTACCTAATCAATCAAAAACTTGCTCACGAGCATACAATTTTCTTTTGTTAGCTTCCTCTATACAAAACGAAGTCGACGACTACTCGTGCAAATATTCGCTGTCGCTTTTCAGTTAAACAAAGAAGTCTCTTGGATTTAAATGCGTTTAACGATTTTGGAGGAACTAGGCCAACCAAGTTACCAACCAGGTCACGAAGCAGCTTCGGAATCGTGACAAATCCCGGGTCACCCGACGGTGAAGCCTTCCTCGTTAGCATCTGCTATAAGGGTGTAAGAGCAATTGTGATACTGAAGTAATATGAACCTTCAGATTCTCCATTCAAAATGTAGAGGGATGTTTCGCAGCGCTAAGTTTGAAATTTCAATTTAGCTGCAGTGGGTGGAACAATTGAATTCCTTTGTCATATTATTTACTGCAACTATTTCATGTACCTACCTAAACTTATTTGTATGTACGTAATTCATAAAGTTCATAAAGCAATAAATAAATATCTTCAAAATAATGAACAGCAAAAACATAATAGATAAAAGTTATGAACGAATTAGTTCCCGAATTCAATTTAAGCATAATTTTATTTAAAAATATACAATATGTGATTCTAGCGATACAGAATTTATTGAAACCGAAACCGAAAATACAAACTGTAAATATCCCAATGTATACAGATCCAAAAATCCCTAGATTCCAGATAACTAGGTATTACAACTAACTTTTTAAAATATTAAAATAAGGTATATTTTGTACTGCTTGTTGGATTTCTATTATGAATAATAAAATATTGTCATTATAGGAAATGTCTATCCATAAACATCCCAGTTACAGTAAAGGACATCAGGGTGATTGTACGAATATGCTGACAAATTTAAATCCGAAGGTACCGCATATGTAGATAAGGCTGCGGTGACCTGACTCGGCCTTGCACTAGATGTGTGGTACTCACTCGGTTATACATTATGGACACTATATACCTTCTTACTTTATAGTTTTATTTGTATCCAATCCATGTATGGGTAGTAAATTAAAGTTTTATAGTAAGACGTAAAGTAATTATTTCATGTAAAAATGAAGTGATTATAATTGATATCACCGGAGATCGGGCGATCATTACATGAGTTTATAAAAAAATCCCGATGAATTGAGAATTGCTTTGTTTTTTAAAAGTATGTTCTCATTTTTATTCTGTGGCTATATTTTCACTTAATCCGTACATGTCTGACATGTACGGATTAAGTATTCAAGTAATTTCTAATACGATATGACCTTTGCCGTGCTCTATTGTCTACCTACTCGTGCTAATGAAACCTTATGAAATGTTAATAGTTTAATACTGGTACCATGAGACATGCGAAGGTCTATGAAATAGATTAAGTTATGATTGAGTTAGTTTAGGTACTTCTAATTTACTTTTTAGATCAGATTTAAATGAAATCTCTTTAATATAATAATATACCTACCTTGCCGCTGCTTTAAAAGTTTGAGAAGGGTTTGATTCTGATGGTTACTCAAATCGTATGTATCGTTAGAAATCGAATGAACGTGGCCGGGCCATTGGATACCTAAAACACTTCATAAGAATATCTTTTCCGAAAGTCTCAGTGAATTTCTAGGTACGTATACTTAGTTGTTAACAAGATTAAAGTTTTCAAGCATTTAAATATTTTTCAATTTCGTTTATAAATATGGTTATGTTGAGGGCAAAGCTCCGCTGAACGTAAAGTCGTTTTCAATAATAATACAGGCCTTTGATTTAAATCGTTCAGCTAACCGACCGGAGTTCCATTACTGGAAGGATAATATTTGTGGAGCTTGAAGCCTGAGTAAATGCTATGCGGTGCTCGGCGGCGCCATTCGAATCGATTGACAATATTTAAGCTAGCAGCGCTCAATCTGAATTGCAATTGCTCGTGAAAAGTCAGTTTCAGTCTTTAGACTGCATCACGATTAGATTTAGAGTTGCATGGTTCAGATTATATTTAATCCTGTCTGAAAGCATAATAATGTTAGTGAAAAAATATTTTTGCTTTATTTTAAATATTGGAAAGTAATAATACATTTTATTTTACAAGATAACTTTTACAAAATATCCTAAAGTATTAGTTCTCTTTGTATGTAGGTATTTAAATTATTTGTGACTCAATATTGTTTTAAGGATATTACAAATTGTAACACGTTAAGTTAATTAGAGCTATGAACATGAAAATTGTAGTTACACAAGTTTATTAAAGAGAAGTATCAAGGATTATTGAAAATTCATCCTCTAAAGGGATTAAATTGAAGGAAAAGGGGGTTTCCATCTATTTATACATCCTCTATTTCAACTTCTACTTTATTCTCAACTATTCTTCCCCATCAGTTGTCTGTCCCACGATGCAGTCTAAAGCTACTGTGGCGTGCTTAATTTGCGAACTGCGAGTACGTCGGTGAGTTTCATTAGTCTGCGGATTTTATCATGTGTGTCTTTCGCATAGAGAAATACTCTCTCCATTATTATTCTCCTTATACATGATAATAGGAAGCATGTCAAGCAAAGGGACTTTAAAGGCGTTATTAAAAACCAATCGATATTCGATGACCTGAATTAAAACAAAGGCCTGTCGGGGCTGGCTGTTGCTATAGACTTTAGGGGTTGAAGTGTTGGAACATCAACCGACAAACACATGACATTTCTATAACGATATGAATTTGTCATTTGAATTGAACTGAAAACTTCTACATATATACATATAACTATTTATATTTATTAAAGTTATCAGTATTTCGTCTTGGCCACCGACTTAATCTATTTACCTATTTTACCTACATGTACAAGCTTTGTTTGCGGTGAAGTCAATTATTTTAGGTTTTAAATTCAATTATAAAATGCTAGTTTTTCAATGTTAACCTGTGCTTATTTTGCGTAAAATTGTGCATACAGTGTAACGTAATTTTCTTAAATTATAGTGTGATTACATGGCAATGGCAGACTTTGATTTGTCGTATGCAGGGGTGCGAATACGTAGAAGCACGGTACGTACTCGTAGCATCGATTTACGAGTACATTCTGAAACTGCTACGACGCTGTATAACTGAAGCCGTAGCAATGTTCGCATAAGCCTTATAAATCTATCTACCACTCTTGATTAGTGCGCTAGTGCATTCATCACACTAGTCAAATGCCAGATTTAATCCGACGGCCAAACCGTCTCGAATATTGTTCAGTTTACAACTAAACATTAAATAAAAAATTTCATGTATATTTTTAACCAATCGATACTTCTATACTAATATTATAAAGCTGAAGAGTTTGTTTGTTTGTTTGTTTGAACGCGCTAATCTCATAATAATATGATAGCTACATTGATGAGGAAGGTTATTTGTGGGTAAGAGTGTAGCATCATTTCCCGTGATCTTTTCTCTCTCTTAGTTTCGTAGGCTGTACCTAATATCAAACAAGTCATTGTTAAGGCCACGCAGGAAGCATGATTGGTTGATAACTATGCATGACGTAACCAACACACGGCTGATGAGGATACTGTAATAATGATTGTAGAATGCTGTCCTTGCGAGGCTCGATGGTAATGACAGAATTATTAGTTTGTGCATAAAAAGCGACTGTTCAATCTGCTGATTACGTGATGAAGTACAATGCTAATGACAGATGTTCAGTAAATATGTGGTTCATCTGGGCCCCGAGTCTGCTTTTTACAACCATGGTGACGTAATGACATTATGACGTCACATTGACTGATCAATCATCTTGTGACTAAATTGCGTTAGAATTGTGATCAGTGTCGTATAATCGCGGTTGCGGAAAAACTGATACGATTACTCACGCGGTTATCAAGATTAAAATATTTTAAAATATTAATAATTAATAACGACAATTATTGCATGTCAGTGGCAAACCAATGGAATACATTATTTATAAACCTATATAGGTATGAGTAAAACCGTTAATGGAACTTAATTAAATACTTAATACGTAAGGTAGTTTTCAAGTTACTGTTTAGGTAATATAAGACCGGCAAATATGTCACCCCTCAGTTTTTTTAAAAACTAAAGTAAATTATTTGTAAAAACCCTTTGTAAATACAATGAAAAATATTTACGAATGTTTACATTGTACGTATCTCACCATAAAAACAATGTATGTGCTACCGTGTGACCCTTTTTAGGTCTTATAAAATATTAAGGCACGGGAAACAAATTTCCCTCATTTACACGAAGGGTTTAACGGTTACTCACTCAGAGATGAACCATTCGTAATTATACTGGCTACTACACTGGCTTTGTTGAACACAGGTCGACAGAATTGCGAGGAAAGCCGTCAAGTCGGGCGAGGCCGGGTCAAGGCACTAGTCGGATATAAGAACAAAGAAATTATCATTCATCTCTAACTACTTTGTGTATATCTTACAAACTTCTCCAGTTTATTCCTCTCTAGGTACGAGTATGTTGTCTACCCAATGGTTGTTTAAAAAAATGCTACTTGGGACACTGTGCCGCCTTTTGTTATATTTCTCTTGATTTAATCTTTGTGGTAATTTGTGGTGTACAACAAAATATGTTTGTTTGTTCGAGGACGCTATTCCTATACCTGATAGTGATGCGTAGGTAGTTATGTGTAGCTGTCATGTGTGCTCGCTATCTGAAGAAAGCTTTAAGGCCTACCCCATAATATAACTACATTCTCGTATATACTTGATGTTAGAAAAGGGCGCCTTGATAGGATTTTATTTATTTATTTATTCGACTTTAATGAAAGTAACGTAAAGTGAACACCAGTGTGTAAGTGTATGTAAATACTTTACAACGAATAAAAACAATGTTATCCTCTTTTCTTTTGTTTTTGGGAAACCTCGGGCTTGGGATCCGCAAATATTTCATTTACAGCAGCATCGCTTCGTTGAAAAGCGACGGGTGTGCTGTGGCAAGGGAACGGTCATGTAGGCCACCTAGTTTTGCGACCTCCTACCCTCCCGCCCCAAGGGAACCCATACCCCTGCGACCTATTTATTTCCTACTTTACGTAAGCCCGCTTATGCTCGTCCTCGGTTAGCTGTTTGCTCAATATCTTTAACCTTCTACGTTCATGTTCATCATTTGCTTTGTTTTTCTGCCGACTTGGTATTTACGTTTGCTATTTACTAGCACATCATTGTGTTACAATAATTTTATAATTACATGTTATGACGTTAATAGCTTACAGACATTTTATGCTCAACGTAACATCGCCTTACAAGTTTCTAGTTTCATTATCAGAAAATGTACTCAAATTTACTCTTTCTTTACACTAAATGTTAAGCGAAACTGTTGAATCTCAGCTAAATCGGTTAAGACTTTTCAGAAATTTTATTGGGTATAAAATCATTGTTTTATCCCCAATAGTCAGTCATATCAGAGCATACAGAAATTTGCATGCCGTGGCATTCTACTCGTATGTTACGAGTAAGTAGTTTTTTTTTTCATTTATTTATAACAAAATTATGAAGTAAGCAGAACGATTTGGCTAAATAATGTTAATGAAATTACCTACTGTCAATATTTTTATTTCTACTTCCTCCTAGACTGCCACGCATTCTCGTCATTTCTCACGTCCATATTATGTCGATTCCGTGACTTGCATGTTTGATGAT
>DWQK01004895.1:0-10013 GCA_018231225.1 Noctuana stator | reverse complement strand
TTACTCCTAAACCCAAATTACCACTTTGTGGCACCCGTTTTCAATCATTAGAAGACATAAAGGAGATTTCGCGGCGAGGACTAAACTTAATTTCGGAAACAGCGTTTAAAAAATGTTTTGATGATTGAATTATTCGTTGGCGTATGTGTATCGTTTCAGAAGGAGCATACTCTGAAGGTGATAAAAAAATTGGATGAATAATAAAAAGTTTGTGTGTATTATTGATCTTTTCCCGGTACTTTCTTGACAGAGTAGTATACTTAACGTTCATATAACATAATCAAAGACAAAAGTAGTGAATACTCGTAGTTCGATTCTCACGATTTTTTCCACAAACGTGACTACCGAGGAGCGAAGCTTTGATACTTTATGAAATTTATACTCATTTCAGGCTTATAATAATTATAATGTATACTTATAATAAATCTGTAAAGAGGTCAATTCTGTACATGAAATATATTTCCAAAAGAACTATCAGGAGGTGATTAGGGATCGATACTGATGCCAAAAATGTAATCAGTAACATTTTTGTCTGTCTGTCTGTCTGTATAACCGTTATAGAAACAAAAACTACTAGACGCTACAATAAATAGGAGCAGAAGGGAAGTGTTGGGAAACAAATTTAAACGCGGGTGAAACCGCGGGGCACAGCTAGTATATGAATAAATGTCCTCTATTAATATAACATCACAACAAGTGACTGTAATATTAATACAAATTTTTCACCAGTTATTACTTAGGTACATAATTGGACGTTCATCTGACTAATATATAACAAATATATATATAAAATTTTTAAAAGCTTGCACGGTTAGCTTAAGTGGATACTTTCGCTAATCCGTGCAGTTCTCTACTTAGCCGTAAAGTTTAACGGAGCTCTCAAGTTCCACAAACCGTTCCGTAGTTGCACGTATCTAATGATAATAATAATGTTAGGTAAGTACTAATAAACTATTAAATGCCAATTGTTTTCTTAAAAGCAAGTGATCGCCAAAGAGTTCAAATTCGTCAAAGCAATATTAAAAGCAATGAAACAAATAAAAAAAAAAAACATTAGTAAATTACCTATTAAAAAAACGGATGAACTGGATAATTATCTGGTATTTATAGTAAGGTAAGTTAAAATAGTCAAAATAAGATTTCGAGCCGACCGACCATGCGAGGGAATTGAATTGATTGTTTAAAATCTGAGAAAAAGTTTAATGTCGGACGAATAGTCCGGGGAATTTTGTCTTGAATTTTAGGGGAATTTTGAACAGAGATATTGGCAACGCTAGTAATTACCGCTCTGGGTCACTTAGTGGTCTGCAAATTTCATACCGTGTTCCGGCCACAAGTTCTTAAGCGTTTGAGAGCTCGTCTCGCTATAGACAGTGCCCTAATAGCCAGTTAATGATGATTTACTGATTTCTGATTACAGAATACGAACGAATACTGAATTTTCAGCATTTTTACATAGAGAATCTTAATGAATATTTGCTTAAAGGAATATTGCTGTATAAATACCAGTACATAGACGTCTTATTGATGTGAATTGAGCTTCCATTCAATAAAAGGACGTGTGAGGATTAGATCGACTTACAAAGGACAGCTCACGTATCCGTATATTGGTTCGTTCTTAGCTACCAAGGAGACGAACAAATTAAATAAATTTAGTGTCCATTTTATACGTATTACGTACTGACTCAGTAATAAGTATGAGAATATCCCTCTACCTATTCTTAAAAATTATTTTATTAAAAACTTGAATAAAATACATGCAATGTGGTTTATTTATAACAGTACTTGTGAATAAATAAACCTCACATGAATACCTATATCGACTCTTATGTTTATAAGATAGAGTGCGTAAGTCCCTGGAGAATAGACGTAAAATTTTGAACACTCGCTAAGTTACTAACGATGCCGTTGGGAATTTTGTCATTCTGTGGCCTTAAGATAATGTTAAAGGGATATTTTGGTACAGGGAATTTAGTAAATATTTAATGAAATAATAATATGACAAATTTTTCTATTCATCAGAATTCGAATTTGTTTCTCAATAATAGGTTTTTGGTCCTACCTACAGGTCCAACCTCTGACAATGTCAGTACAATCTTGTATGAAAAGCCAACATTTGAACTTTCATCTTCTTTAAAGCGACCGCGACAACATGTTCTGTGAAAATATTAAGTAGACACCTATTATCGCCTGTGAAAGACGGACGAAAGTGGAGTCTCAATAATATAATTCCGGTTTTTACCCTTGGATACGGAACCCTAGTAACATGGGAGCATCTTCGTTATTACGTTTTACGTTAGGGCAGTAAATAAAGTGAGTTAGTAGGAAAGAAGGTTTACGTTACATTTTAATATTCCGGGTAAATAGGAAGCGAAGTGTATTATAAACCATATTAACGTAAATAAACTTTATATTGCACGGGAATTGGAATTTAAAGGATTATTTATACACGCACGGAAAAGTAACTTTAATACTGATATGTGAAAGTAAAGCTAAGTGTTTCTTTACTTGTGTAATCGACTGTAAGTTTATAAATAAGTTTGCAATTCTCTATCCAAAGCCAGAGCAAATGCAGAGAAATTTAAAATTTTTATTGCATTTCAAACTCGAATGACATCACACAAAACAGATGAAACGGCTATACGTAAATGTGTTTTCTACCAAACGACAGGTCTCATCGTCAAAAAAACTGTTCTAACCTGAACTCTTAAACAAACGATTAATCGAAATGAAGTATCCCCCAAACACTAATGAAATTACGATCCACACAGATCGTTTTCGTACATATAAAAATATCATTTGGTCATCTCGTAATAATATAATATTAATGGGAAAAGCTTCAATAGAAAGGATGAAAGGAAGTAATCGTGCTGACTTCGCAGCTTCAGAGAAACGATTGCTAGAAAACAATTGTGAACCCGCCGTTAGACAAAGTAAAGTTCTATAGACGGATAAAACGATAAACCGATAGTCATTTAAGGGATTGAATGACGAGGAATACTTATTTATTGTTATTCGAGAGCTGTTTTAATCGTTTGAAACAAAGCTCCTATTATTAACAAGAGAATAAATTCGACATAAAAATTGTAACGAAATCTATATAATACTCGTATATTTTAAGTGTAAGTAATCTTTTCTTTTCAATATTACGTGCGATTCGTTTGATCCAAAAACCTGGCATTCAGGACGTGTATAATAAAGAATTAACAAAATCGGTTCAACGGTTCTTGACTTTTGTCCTTAGAAACACATTTAGCAATTCATTTTTGCTTAATTTCATTTCATATATAATAATGTTTCATTTCATTTATATACAAAATAGAATCACACTAGCATTAAAAACAATTTAAAATATGAAAATAACTCGTACTCACCATCATGGGAGTCATAGATGTAAATAATTTCCTTCCATTTGTAGTGCAGGATGGTGTCGATGATCGCCTTGTGGTAGTCCGGACGCATGCTGACCGCGTGGTCTATCAGCCCAGATGAAGGAGGAATAACCTAGTAATATATCTGAATTTTAATACAAAGTTAAAATAAAAGTCTTAGCTAAAAACCTCTACCTATTGATATACTAAAGAGACATACAATTAATGTTTAGTTCAACACTGTTATCCGCTCGACGTTACGAATTAAAGCAACAGATTGATTGTTTAAACCGCAAACTACTTACGTAGACTCTGGTCTACGTAAGTAGTTTGCTGATTAAAATATGCGCAAAAAGAAACGAGCACGCTAAAAAGTTCTACATACATGATCTTACTTAATAATATATTAATTGCTTGAGAAGACTACGATAGTATACAATGGATACTTTTTGGTAGAAACACAACAAACACCGACAGGGAAATGAAACGTTGTCTCCAACTAGCATTACCATAATTCTGATTTATACATTAACCAGATAGTTTCATACAAGTAGGTACAATATTAGCGGAATCTTGCTACTAATTCTTGTTCAAGTTATCTTAGTCTCAAAATATTAAAATCACGAAATGGTGAATTAATACCAGCACGATCAAATAATTTAATACTCTGCAAATTCCGAAGGCACGATTTTTCTTCTTTGTAGTATCAGAGTAGCTGCCACCACAACACGTGGTCTATAACGTGAAGTGATAGAACTAGTATTCTTTTTTTAAAATTTCTATGGTACTATCAAAGATTCTAAAAAATTTATCGAACTACGTTTGATAAACCGGTCGGCGTAAGCTTGAACATCTGACTAGATTCTGACGTCAGCGAAATTCCCTTGATTAAAGACAAGATTAACAGAATTCATATTTTCCTCGATTTGCACTGCATAGACGTCATCAAAAATATTTGCTTGTTCGACGCACCTAGAAGTTCTTTAATCACTCCCATGGTGTTCACTAGTAAAGCAAGAGAATCGGGAAAAAAACCGTAAAAATGATTTAAGACTGAATGTAACTTTTAACAAAAAAATTGGATGTTTGCCAAGCAGATTTAATGCCCTTACGTGTAGTTTTTTAAAGCTCTATAACAAATATGCGCTGCCTGATAGTAAGTAAGTAATATGGCCTTGGGCCTTTGCCTTGTAAAATGAACCCTGACGATGAAAAGGATTTCTCACACTTTATTCGCAATTTATTACCAAAAATCGCGGCAATGAGTATTTTGAAATTCGTTTAATAAATTAAATCAACATAAGTGAGCGCTGGTAATAAAAATCCATACGCTTCTAAAAGAATAATTCATTCGTCTTAGGGTTTTAAAGCTAGAGGTCGCAACTTCTTAGACTATCTAATCTTACAGAATGGTTACATAAGAGCAAATTTTCATAATTTACTCCGATGTCGCTCTTGCGAAATTTGCACTACAGGTTTCCTCTTGGGCTCTTTTTCTATTACCTAAACCATTATTACTTCTGAAATTTGTATTTAGCAGTTAGCAAAGAGCTAGTTCACGACGATAATATTATAATTATGATACATATTAAAGTAATGTTTAGAATAAGGGTCAAACACTGAAGTTGATATTGGCTATATTAAGTAAAGCTTAAAAATGGATGAACTTACCTTTTCAGGAAACCACGGAGTAACGAATGGCATCTGGAAAGTATTTGTGTAAGAGTGCAAGGTGTCAAAGGACTCGGGAGAGACTGCTCCGAGCATGCCGAATACGCCGCGCGCGAACTGGTTGCAAACTGCGGACAAAAGAATATTTATAGTAAAAAGACTCAAAAGTAAATGGTAGTACTAACTGATGCTCCGCTGTTTCACAATTTCAATATAACGATAAAATCTCTGTTCGATGTCGAGATGGATTGAAACCACTAAGACAATAAGTATAGCATACGAGTATCTAAGGTCAAAACGTTCAGTTTTTTGACATGTTTATCATTCTGTCTGTTGCTCTACACTGAGTTATACACATACTGAGTCATAGATAAAAAATTACGAGTAGAAAAATTCCGCCACTAATTGGATAGGAAGTCATTATTTACGGGAAAAGTGGAACCAATATCAACATGATATCCGTATTTGTTTCCTTTAAATGTACATTTAACGGTTAGGTGCCTTCATTACCATCAATATTTAGGATTATATTGTGCTCACTTTCCATCTCAGTTTGCTCGTTCACGGTACGACGTGTAGCGTAGAGACCGCTGAAGACTTAATTTGGATAACCCCATTCTTCTTAAGGGGATATTTGCATAGCTTCTTTATTCTAGTCTGTATGGTTTTAATTAAGCTGTTTGCTCTTCTTATTGTTAAGAATATTATGTCTTTAAAAGTACAAAAATGTTTCTGTTGCATAACATAATACATCTTTTATTCAAGGGTCTATGGTTAAACAAAGAATGTGGGTTTTTTCATTCTATAGTGTTTAGGTGCTATAAATTCAAGTAGTGACCATTAATTACACGTTGTAATTGTATGAACGATAAGTAGGTACTTTAAAAATGTTCTATTACGTAACATCATAAATTTAACAGTGCAGATTATTCAAAAACAAAAATGCCACCAAGAAGGAATTATGCAAAACTTTTTTTTTAAAAAGCTGTTTTAAAGTTTTATTGGAATAATAACCAGTCTTAATTTCAATTGCACGACCAAAAAATCGTAAAAAAAAGTAATGAAAGGCCACCCTTTACATTTTTATAAATAAAAAATAATATGTAAATGTAAAGGGGTCTTTACATTTTAAATATATGCAACTCAAATTATACACTTCCTTTTCAACTTAATATCGTTTCAAAAAATACGCTTAAAATATTTTACCTAGAAAAAGATAAAAGGAAAAGAGAGAATACGGTGGATTAGAATAAGACAATTTACTTTATTTTTAAGTTCATTAAAAGCCTTGGTGACAGGCTTTTAGGGTAATTGCTTTAGGGTGCAATTACTGTAAGCTGAGGTTTTTTTCTTTAAATAGACTTTTGTTTAATAATGATATTACTGTTAAGGAGATGCGTCCGAGCTTCAAAAATATTTGGTTTCCTTAAAAAGAATGTACCTAAGCATTATTTTCACTCAAGTATAACCTAACGTTCTTAATTTGTATCTGAAATTAATAATGTTCGATCACAACACACGTATTCTTTATATATAACGCACGTTCAATCGATTAGTATGATGCATTTCAAGAGAAAAATATTGTACTTCAAAAAATTAAACATCAAATAAATTATCACAAAACGTAAAATAAAACTTTTCCTGGCACCAAGAAGGTAACAAAAGGTTAAACAACCATTTAACTAATTTAAGTTTATCTCGCTGTGTTTTGAATTCCTTTGTTCTTGAAATGGTTTAATTCTGCTTCGTTGTAGCCAACTATCGCTGCAGTGGCCACTATAATTGTCCTTATGAGATTCAGTCGTACGTCAAGTATAAATTACCATAGATAACGATATACATTTGTCTATGATAGAACAGTTACGTAGATCGACCTCATCACGAATTCTGCCCATTACCTACATTATTACTGAAATCTGCGTATGATTAAAAGGTAGATCTTTGGTAGGTATTAATCATTGTATTTAACAATTAAAGTACCGGCCGCGCCCGACGTTGCTTAACTGTGAGATTGCTTGCGATCTACACTACCAGCGGGGCTATGCGCGCTTCTTCTACATAATAAGGTAGTAAATTATAATGTAATGGTGCTGAAATTAAATGCATTATGTCCTGTCTGACATCGGTAAATTTTAAAATGACGTGATGACGAATCTAATTAGCGGTTGGAATGATGTTAATTAAAACGTGTGAGGTTGATGAATTTATTAATGTTATTAACAGTAAAATACGCTTGACTCACGGCTTGCGCGTGCCTCATAAGTGTAAGCAACTGCGGGTGGCATAATAAGAACTACATACATATTTTTTTAATTATTTGAATGTTTTCTTTTTCTTTTCAAAGTGGATTTAATCAAACATTGTATTCGTCAATTAGACGCGCTTTAGTTTTAAAACAGTTGTAATTTGTTTTTGATACCAATGATGATTTGACGTTACAAAATTCAGAACAAACTAATGTCCAAAAAGAAAAAAATACGAAACGGTTAAATTTAGAACTCAACTTTGTACTGACCTGACAAAGAAAAAAGTCACTTTGAAGTAAGCGTAGATTAAATAAGCGGAAACATTTTCGAGTTGGTACGGCGCGGCGGTTTCATGCGATATTACAGTGAAGTCAGTACTGAATCCACTTGACAACATAAAGTGGACGCCGTTCAAAGAGACAAAACGGCACAACCAGTTGGCGAATAAATAAAAACTTTCGAAGTAAAATTTCCGAACATTTCTCGTAAATGCCCAAATTGCAATTTAAGTCTAATTATATATTATCTAAATACTTGTATAAAATGGATATAAAAACTTTTGTAATGATATTTACTTTCTTATGGTGCATCCGCAGTTACTTTTTGTGGATCTACATAATGCAACACGATAGCATTAGGTAACTATGCTATTCGTTATCGGATGTTACCCACTAACACTTGGAAATGTTATACCATGACTTTACCAAAATTACTGTTATTGTTATCGTCTTCCCTACTACAAATACTATAAATTTGTATTCCATTCAAATATTGTAAAGGTGCTAGAGTTTGTATATGATCACCATGAGGTAGCCTACAAGTTCATTTGCTTTTAATTTAGAATAAAAAAAATAAAGGACCATAGCTAAAACCGTGAGACTTTCGGCGTTGAAGGAGCGGGCAAAGTATTAGGCATTAAAGCAAATAGACCCGGCCGCGACCGACGTTAGTCTCTCACGGGCCATTTACTTTTGTTTCTCCTTTTAATTTCCGCGTCAGTATTTTTGTTTTGTTCCCATTTACTCGGAGATACCAAATATGTTCTCACTTTTATCTATTGTTGCGCGCTTTTTTCGACAAAGCAACTCGGTATCTTACTGGAATGGAAGCGATGACCCCACGTTATTGTCGTCATGATAAGTTTGATGCCTGTTTTCAAGAGGAACGTCTGCGAGGAATTTTTCTTTGTTATAAGGGAAAATTCTTAGGAATTTTTTCGGATAAGCGACAGAAAAAGTTACAAATAAAAAGTACTTTAAACGAGATTAGGTGTTATTACCTTAATATGCAAGTTAACATAGATACCTTTGCCTATTCAGTCGCCAAGTTTAATAAATTTACTGACTGTTTTATTGTTACTTTTGGTTGGCAAGGATGATAATAATATAATATAATTTCGTTCTACCATTTCTACCAAACAGACGCTAAACGACTACTTTGCTATGCCAATCGGTAGAATTCGGTCCTTTTCATATTTTGCCTTTGCGCACTTATGGTGTGCAGATGAATACTGACCGTACTATAATTTGTCGTATTACTCTCATGTTCACAGGCAACGGTGTCTAGTCTACTAACAATAATGTGATCCGTCTGACTTTAGATTATAAAAAAAGACTCATCTAAGCTTATACTCCATTAAAAACTGAACCTCAGACCTTTCCAATAGCAGACCGGTACCATTAAATCACGCGCGTTTCTCTTCTAATTATATATATTGCTAGAATACCATTTACCTTGAAAACGAAAAAAATTAATTGAAATTACTTCATAATTATGCCTCTAATATAATTTCCATGAACTTTGCGTTTCCTTTGAATTTAACGCGTGTTTTTCAACGGATATAAAATCTAGTTCCTAGTATTTACCGATGCTAACTAACATTTACTGTATTCGTACAATACCTACCAAAAGATTTGTTAATATTTATAAATTGATTTATTTTCAAGTAATTTACTTACTTCTAGGCGGCGGTCTATAGAATAAATCTTGCTTATCTCGGGAACTGGTTTTATGTTTTTTTAGGTTACGTAAGGGTGATTAATGAGTATGAATACCTCACTACAATAATCCTTTTCACTAATCTAGGTTAACGTTGTCATAGGTTTATGATTAAGTCATGATGTATGCGTTTCATTAATGAGTGTACTAATCAATGGAAGTACACATTAATATTAACACATTATTCAGTCATTTATCCCAATAAATTATTAGCAATATGTGGCCAAAAATATGGGAAACAAATGGTAACTGTTCATTGATTTACGATAATGTAATAGTAACCAATTGCCATTAGTCATTATTTCATTTGCGGGTTTTCTAAACTGATTTTTGGGCTTTCACCGGGTGGCTTTCTCAAGGAACGCGCTGATAACTGCTTAATAGTCAACAAAATTGGCACCTAGCTATTGATTGATGGTGGGAGATGTACTATGTTAGATGCGGTGAAGCGCGCTGCGCCCAGCTGGTAGTGTAGATCGCAAGCGATCTCACTGTAAAGCAACGTCGGGCGCGGCCGGTATTCGGATGGGTGATTGTCAGTGTCAAATTTCATGCGCGCTTCCGTGCTTCGGTCCCGATTGTTATCTATAGATAACAGCCGTTAAACCTAGTCGGAGGCTCTTTGGGCGGTTTGACAACATCCAACACATTACTTTGGCCACTAAGCCATATCTCCACAAATCCGCAATGTAGCAGCGTGGTGGGGTATGCTCCAGGCTTTCCCCGG
>DWQK01004894.1:0-10014 GCA_018231225.1 Noctuana stator | reverse complement strand
ATAGCCCCCCGATTTCACCCGCGGTAATAATTGCAACGTAACGCTTGATAGCCTATAACCTTCCTCGATAAATGGACTATCTTACACTTAAAGAATTCTTCAAATCGGTCCTGAGATTAGCGCGTTCCAACAAACAAACTCTTCAGCTTTATATTGTTAGTATAGATAAAGTGTTTTGATTTCATTTCATATTACTATCTAAACAAATAAATCTAGGTAAATTTTGCAGTTCATTTGGAAACGTGATATTAGAGGGTTAAGTCTTAATGACTTACAGACCGACAATACCAACACAACGGTTTTGTTATCAAATCTGATAACGTTGTCAGTGAAAGTGTTATGATATTTTAGATACAGTTAATTTCTGATAGTTATATTCAATGTAGGTATAAGGACAGACTTGAAATAGGGAATGTAGGTTGTTTAGGTCATGCAGTGAGAAGAATGTTGAAATTTTTTTTATTTTTTAGGGGTTACCAACATAAGAATAAATTAAACACAATTTGCAGGTAACCACAGCCATGGTATGTTGCAAAATTGTAAAGATAAATTAGTAAGTAAGTATACTGGTAAGTAAGTATGCTGGTATTATCGAAAGGTTAATAATAATAATTATAATATGTTATATACTTGGAACTGGCGAATTAAGTCAATAAATAGGAGATAAGTAAATTTTCTCTATAAAATTCCTGTAAAATAAGCTTTTTTTGTGTTCCTTTATCATTTTTGTATATGTATAATCTGTTTCCACTAATAGGTTCAAAGTAAAAAAAGTTTATAATAATAAAAACAGCTTTATAACCTACTAACTGTGCCACGCGGTTTCAACCGCGTTAAGAATAGTAGGTAGCGTAATGCTTGATAGCCTATAACTTTCCTCATGAATGTAGCTATCATATAGAAAAAGAATTTTTCAAATCGGTCCAGTAGTTTTTGAGCCTATTTAATACAAACAAACAAACAATCAAATCTTTCCTCTTTAAAATATTTGCCACCCAAAATAAATTAGATTTTTTTTTTTTCAAAAAGAGAACTCAAGGTTGACAGTTGATACTAAAAGGTAGTTTTTACAGGTATACGGGTAGAGCTATCAATAATACCTACGGCAGGTAAGAACTGATAAATATGCTAATTGGTAATTTAATTAGTTTTACGTTGCTGCAATGTTGCGAATATTTCCTTCATAAACTAAATTAGGTTTTAGGACTTTTAGGTCGTGCTTACTTTTTTTAACTTACAACTCTTATGACGATGGTGTAGTGGTTACTATGCAGATCCGCCATTGGAAAGGTCCTGGGTTCGATTCCCGGCGGATGATAAATTTTGATTTCTACAAACAATAGTTTGTGTAATTATCTTTGTGTGTACCCATGGAAACCACGACACAAAGAAACCTAGTGTGGAGTTGTGAATGTAAAGTTAGAACTAAACCCTTGCATAATCTTCTACCAAGGATTAACAGAACTCAAGATCAAGATGTTCTTGTTATGTTGTTGTAATTAGTAACAACATGAAAAATAATATTTATGTTTACGAATGACGTTAGAGATAATTTTAACATTGACATCGATTGTTGACAGCCGATAAGTACCCTCATAGTGCGAACCATTTCTTAATTAAGCAATTTACAATCCTACTTTGCGCTCATTTCATTCAATATTATACATTTTTATATGAAAGCAACAGTAACCCACATCGTAATTTTGTTTTAAAAGCCTTCCTGTTCGTAATAACATTTCGAACATTTATACAAAATGAGATAGAGATCAGAAAATATCACGAATACCTAATTACTCTTCACTGTTCATTCACAAATCATTTAAACAGGTGGGTTTTTTTATGTACTTTTTAACAAAATAGACGAATTAAAACGTACTAAAAATACCTATTTTAGGTATTTATTACTTATAGGTAATTAATACACAAAATCAAAAATGCCCACTCGGAAATCACATAATATCCGAATAATCAGTAGTGAAGTGGACGCTTCATGACAGTTCACATAGTCAATAAATTACGATTCATCACACCATTGCCTACAGTACAAAAAAAAGTATTTCACTTTGACACGAAGTTATCTGGGAGGTGTGTCTGCAAATGGCGCATGCGGGCACATTCCCGCCCAGATTTGAACGAATCTATTTAGAGTACGACGTCAATATGCGTAGTACTAGTTACATTGACCTTGCATGTTTTACAGAAAAATAAGGTGCAAAAATTGAATTTTGTGTTTACATTTAATTACAGAATAGCTGTCTACTGAGGAGGTGGGAGACAGAGCGGGGGAGGGGGATAACAGCCCCCTGGATATAAATATGTACCTACATTGTTGTTGGCATAAATAATGATTTTATATTTTAATGGGCGCAATTTCCACAATTCCACCATTCGATGAATCAGATAGGCTAAGGTATACATACATGCAAGTAAAAAGCAACATTGTCATAAATCATCATCATTTATTTCTTAACTACTCTGTGTTACAAGTACTTCTTAAAACCGGTTGGTTATCGTAGCCCAGTTTCCGGAGCTCCTTCGATACCATCGTGATCCGTGACGTCACGCTTCCGTAGGACTCCGTTCTTAACACTGCAAATATTAATGGTATGGTATAAGCTTAGAATAATTACGTTCTGACTGAGTAACGGATCAACGCACAACGTAAACCGTAGGCATCCGATAAGAAAGGATTTCTATCGGAAATTCTAACCGGGAGTGAAAAACGGGTTTAAAGTTTGTATGGGACAACGTCATGCCTTGTTGCAATCTAGAATATATTTATTTTTAGGACTATTCTAAAGTCCACGCAAAAGTCTTGGGAATAAGCTAGTAATATAATATATCTCTATATTTCGACTAAGACTTAATAAGCAAAAAGTCATAATTGTCCACTTGGATGGTTTAGATAAAAAACGATTGCGTGTAAAATCCCAGTAGAAACTCATTAGTATCTAAATAGGTATTGTTACTAAGAAGCGGGTCAATGTCCTGACCTTTCGTGAATCCCGTAACAAGTGGGTTACTGTATCGGATTATATAATTAACTCTATTTAATAGGTATAACTAGTTATAAAACAATCAGAATAGGTAGGTACATACAGTAATTCTCTTTCCCGTGGGCAAGCATCTTGGGGTCAGCCAATTCAGGGTAGCGGCCAGTGAGCCAGGCCAGCCATTCTCCCAGCACGGTCGCAGGTATTGGACGAAGAAGAGGTGTGGTTAGTTGATGAGTGCCTGTTGTGGGCGGCAACAGTACCACGGCGTAACCTCGCAAGGAGTCACCGCTGAAAAAGTTCTGCGCCCTCGCTGTTATAATGAGTTGAGGCCCTTGGATAGAGAGAACATGGATTCTAGTATTTTGTATCATGACAAAGTCGTTTATTTACAATACAGAAGAATACAATTTAGGCACTTTGTATTATTCTAAGAAGTGAGAGCTTTTGCTGAATATAGGATGTTTCCTATTAAAGTTTAACTTACTTTGACCTAGAATAGGTCCTGCCCTGATAAACACGCGCAAAGATTTGCTGAAAACACGTTTTGCTGTTATCAGTTTTGTGTCCGTAAAATGCATCATATCATGCAAATAGCAAGCACTATATGTACCTACTTCTTTTGTATTGCTAGTCACAGATTGCCTTCAGCCCTATCGCGAACATTTCACAAAACCGTCATCGAGTAGTAACAGTTAGGTAAACTTTGTATGGGATTTTGAACAGCGACTGTATCGGGCGTATCGGGAACTCAAAATCGTATGGATAAAGTGACATTAGGTACGTACATAACTAGATTACTTAACTTAGATAGGACTACAGATCGCAACGTGAACCAACCCAAAGATTGGATAAAGAACTTAGTTCAGTTGGTACAGTCATTGACGAATGGGAAACATTCTATAGGTACGAGCCTGTACCCGAAACGGACCATACAGAACAAATATAGGGCAGGGCAGAGACCTTCCAATTTATTAGTTACATTTAGTCCATGATACCCGTTTGCTTAATATTTAAAAATCATTGATTTTATATTCAAAACCAAGTAAATGAGGTACCTATATGGAGGACTAGTACATCTAAGTACCTAGTAGTCTGTGCACAGTACACAAGCCGTGTTAAGATGGCTGTTGACGCCGCGTAGGAACTAAAAAAGGTTCTTCGGTGTTCCTATCTGTGTAGGAGCTGAGGGAGCACCAGAGGAACGATGCATTGGATAGTCCGATAAAAAAAAATTGTGCTGTTCCTTAGATTATCAGACAAATAGTCTTATATTACCTATTCATAAGTTCAGCGGATGATAAGCAACAGCCAAAAAAAAACTTCGCTGTTAATAACTACCTACAACGAAACGAAAAAATTTACTTACATCCTGATACGTTTGTACTTCCAAACGTTATGTCCATGGGAAAATTAAATACTACTTTCTCTGGATTACTGCCCGAACATGCCATTTGACTTATTCCGGTACTAAGCCCCGATATCGGATCCCAATCCGGACCCCATACAACTTCATACTGTATATAAAGTCGCTCATCGAAAACACCTGCGGGAAATGTTACGTATTCTATTTGGCCACTAAATGATACTAAAAACTTTGTAACTGTGTCCTTCATTTGAATAGTTTACCTTAGTTTACAAAATAAAGTTACTCAGAACCGGCAAACTTCATAAACTTTGCCAGGTTGAAGAACCAAAACAAACGTTGTTATGGTAACCGATGTTGTCATTACACAAAAATGAAAAGAAAAACCGTAAACTTGATGGCCTGATATTTAACTAGTTTTTTTATATACTTTCGTTGTTATATACCTCCTTAGAGTTACAGAAGATTTCAATATTTTATTCTAAATAACTGAATATGATTAACGTCGTTACCGGTTTTTCAAAGACCAAAGACAAAAAAAACTAAAGCATGTTTCCGTTATACTGCTTTACCGACAGTTCATAGTATTTGCGTAGTGCTGCCGCAAGATGGCGCTAAGCGTGCTTTCAAAATCGCAATCGGCCACCATTGTTGGAAGTGAATCTTGTGAATAGTTTCATAAAACTTGCATATTTCTGTGAGCTGTCGATGATATTTAGAATATTTCTCCTTAAGGTATAGTGAACGAAGTGCCTAAAATACAAATCAAGTATTTTTATGTCTGTAAAGTGTTTATTTTCAAACCATAAATGCGTTCAAAATGTCACGCGAAGTGAGCATCAGATCCGTGAACACCATACCACACATAGAATAAATTTGGTTTTCTTTGAATTAAAGGCCTCGCCGACTGTTTATAAGTGTTGGTAATAGTGGAGAACAGTGTTAAGTTATGGTGTGTATTCGTACGAAAGGTCTTTGCACATGAGAACGTTTCAGGAGATTCTGTACACGTCGTAAGGCAGTGCAGTTACGCGGGCGAAGGCATGAACGTTGCCGGCATCATTATGGTGGACTGAAGGAGTGTTTGTGATCGGATCGGAGCTAATTAACCGCTGTAAACAGTGCCGCGAGGAGTACGCGCACAATGTCAGGCGGGTCGCAACACAATCCCAATGGTCGACAATCACAACTCGGCCCTGGTTGGAGCCCTCTGCAGGTGGTGCCTTTTATTCCTTTTTAATCCACTTTAATAACTTTCATTCTATTTGCATTAACTTTTCATAATAAACCCTAAAAGTAAAAGTTCTCTATGGTCGAAAAGTAACATGACATACATGCATGGACCTAGTCGCCTTACGCGATTGGACTTACATGAAAATAAAAATATGGCTCGTCATTGAACTTTAACGCTTTACTAGTAAATTTTGAAGAATAATTTAAAACAATTTCTCAATTCATAATTCCTATTTAAGTCTATATTATCTGTAGATCTTTAAAAGTTTTGCATGTACATTCTAGTGATTGGAGTCAGCTGTTTGCTTCATAATGTTTACAATTTCAGCAGTAAACAGGTTAAAGCATACGCTCACTTTTTCCAATAATGTTGCCAGTTTGCTTTATAATTATTTATCAATGAAATGAAATTAAAAAAATGGATCATGACGACAAATAATAATGATGGAATTTAAATAATGATATAACTATGTTATAAACCTTACATGTAGCTTATTAATAACTTTAAAATTATTTTGAAAATAATTTTGCATTTAATATTCCAAATACAAAATGAACAGCTAAGGTATTTTATTTTATGATTTTCAGATAAAAATATAAAAGATATTTGCATTTCATATTTAAATACATTATAATAATTTTTTTGCATATTACAACTTTTCAAATATTTTCTTTAAATTAACGTATATGTATCAGACTGAAACTTTTTGAAAATGTTATTAAGTCGAATTAGGTGTAAGCGATTTTTTTTCTGCATTAATCAACCAATACTGCTTGATTTCACAAGCACAGCGCAGGAAGCAACTGTAACGTACACAGGTAAAATAACAAAATAAATATAACTACTAATATACTGTGTTTTTGACGTTCATCGAGTGTATACAAATACCTTATGATGAATAAAAATGTTTTTATTTATTTATTTATTTATAAGTAAACTAGCAAATTGATCCACCCCCTTCGAATAATCTATATGTTTCTGTATAGACTGATACGCATTTCAGTTTTTGGTCTCTGTCTTGGGTCACAGGGAATCCTAGTATGGGGCTGTAAGTGTGAAGCGATATTAATCTATACTAATATATAAAGCTGAAGAGTTTATTTGTTTGTTTGAACGCGCTAATCTCTGGAAGTACAAGTCGGATTTAAAAAATTCTTTTTGTGTATGACAGCTACATTTATGAGGAAAGTTATAGGCTATCAAACATTACGTTAGAACGCGGGTAAAATCGCGGGGCACAGCTAGTTTATTTATATAAAGATTGTCTCTGTTCACTGTACAGTAGTAGTCATGCATCCTACAAAACTTGCTTCCGTTTCTTGTTTACATCTTCCTTTCTTCAAACAGTTTTGAACCAGAAGCTCAATGTTACAACCACTAGTTGCCATTGCAACAATATCTGTAGGACATTAGGCAGCTGTGCACTAAATACCAATTGCTACATGGCTAAGTAATACTTTAATGGAGTTGATACTTTCACTGTACAGACAGACTAATAATGACGAATGAACAAAACGGATAATTTTCATCTTTATCCGCCGTTACGACCACTGTGATACACAGCCCTTATAACTATATGTTACTGAGATTATTAATATGAATATTTATGTAATTATAAGTGCAGCAAGTGAAGTGATCCTTTAGATAAATATTAAAATGTACATTCAGGCAACCAGACATTGTGTTGAACTTCCAACTCTAACTACAAACAGACTGTATCTATGTGTATAAACTGCTTTGCACTGAATGACTGATGGATCAACACACAGCCTAAACCGCTGATCGTAGACACCTCAAACTTGGAGGGTATGTTCTTTGTATGACATAGGCGTCCGATAAGAAAGGATTTTCCGAAATTCTACCTCTAAGGGGGTGAAAAACGTTGGCGAAGTTTGTATGCGACAACGTGTTGTCGTCCTTGTTCCAACTTACAATTTTAATTTTAATTTTCGGGGGCTCGATTCTAAATTCCACGCGGATAAGTCGCGTGGATAAGCTACTTCAGGATTAAATACTTATTGTATCTCAAAATTAATAACGGTCGATTTTAAACTACTTTACAGTGATGACGGACGGACGAATCGAACGGATTTCAACGTATTTTAGCATCTGCCTCTTACTCAATAGTAATATGACGCACGGCTGCATACGACTGTCGAACAAAGAGTGCTTAGTTTTTTCAGTAGATGTCCTAAGAAAGGGCAGTGAATGATATTGATAAATAATGTCTGTGTCGTCCCTTCGACATTTTTTTTTGTTTGTTACGTCATAACTTTCGACTGGGTGAACGGATTTAAATGATTCTTTTTTTATTTGAGAGCTGATGCTTTCCGTTTGGTCCTATTTTAATTTGACAACGCAATCCATGAGAAAACCATAGTATTCTTAAATTTAAATAGGTATCTATGTGCTCAACAACTTTAAATTCGGCGTATTTCGTAACGCGAGTTATAATTAAGTAGGTATATTGTTATAATTATTATAAAGTTGACAAATAGTATCGAAACAGTTTTGCGAAAGTTTAAAAATAAAAATTAACCTAGTTCTTTTTATTTTAGGAGCGCGAGGTATTTAACAATAAATGCAGACCGCCTCTTTAATGGTCATTGCAACCCATGAACATCTACGTTTAACCTCAAATAGTGTAGAAAGTCGTACCTATCTGGGGTTTCCGAGTCTAATATTTTACCATCACTGCCATATCATAATAGTTCAAATTAGTAGCGCGCCGAAACTGTCAAATTCTACCATTGAAATGCCAATGACTGAAGATTACTACTCCATTTAGAGACGATATCGGTGCTATGTGGATGCATCAATTGCTATAAATCCTTGTTTCCTACTCATTATACACTACTCAGGATAATACACGTTTTATACCGGCATTGTCTCATGGAGACCGGCTTCTTAATTTATTATTTAAAGATAACGCATAGGTTGTTGTGGTTATAGATCGTTTTTGGTATGAATTATAAATATCTGAACTGAATCAGCTAGACAAAAGGCCAAGCGAATGCATTTTATGGTATATCGATGTAATAAAGTTGATTAATTCTTATTTGAAGCAGAACCAAACAAAACTCAACACAATAATAATAATATATTGTTTTAGTGATAGTTTAAAGTGGGATTGGGGTGAAATGGGATTTCTGATGTTCTTCAAAAGGTAAAGAAAAGGCTCTGCAATACATTTTCTTCATACAAACGTACCTACTTTAAATAGGGCTTGTAAAGTTCGCCTGGGGAAGTACCACCGCTGCCCGCATGACCGTGGCAAGTGCTTTCGTTTCGATATTTTCGCATTGGATATCGGACACTGTATTTGAGGCGACCATCTAAGTCCGTATGAGAAGCAACGCATGCATGTAAAGATAGTAGATTAGGACTTGTCTTGAAGTAAATGCCAATGGGTCGTAGTGACCACTTATAATGTTTGCCTGCATGCTCGTTTGCTCCTCATAAAAGATCAAATTTGCCCACGCCATCCATTTGACGTGGGCATTTTTCCCCAAGGCCTCTAGACACATCCTGCGCACAGCGGATATTGCTAGTATACATAATTAGCGGCATCATTATCATAAGACGTAAGGCACACATTTGTCGGAAACTAACTTATTTTAGCGCTATCTATTTCCGGAGCTCGTAACATAAATAGTTCGCATTTTCCCCGATGCGTACTTGCTTTCAGACTTTTTTTTAATCTGAAGATTACATTAATGATAGTGTCTTTTCCATGGATTGAGGTTAAAGATTTTTTATTTATACTTTTGCAATTAGGTCCGTAACTCCGTACAAAGTACCGGAACCAAGCTGGACTTAATGCTTGAGCATTCTCTGTCAGTCTGCTGACGTTGGCTTCGTTACGTGCCCTACGTGCTTACTGTATAAGTTCTACCAACTAACTGCACAACGGATTCTAATATTTAGTTGTTGCTTCATTATCACTACAACATCTCAGTAAGTTTGCTATTAGTGGATTCTAAGATTTCTGAGTTTCACTATTTTCTCCCGGCCGACCGTACAGACTTTTGGACGACCAAAGCCGATGAATCGTTTACAATTTTGCATTTTTGTATAGCTTTCATTAATTGAGAGTATGTGAATTTATACCTTATGATTTGATGAATTTTGAATCAACAAAACTTAAAAACATGTGTGCTCGTCATCAGTGATATAGTTTTGAAGCGGACTACGCGTCATCGACCGAATGGTTTCATTGACCTTGTTTCTTGCTGACTTAATTGTGAATTGTCGCATTTTCTAATCTTAGGTCGAATCCAGATTATAAAGTGCTACATATCGTCGCCTTAGTGCTATCTGTTCAATCTAACGTGAATCAAATTTTACAGGAGATGGTTTTTTCTTCCGAAAAAATTGTTACGATGCCACGGTACAGATAAAATTAAAAACATGTTTTTCGG
>DWQK01004893.1:0-10016 GCA_018231225.1 Noctuana stator | reverse complement strand
TATAATAAAGCTAAGTGGTTGTTTGTTTGAGCGCGCTAATCTTTGGAACTACAAATCGGATTTGAAAAATTCTTTTTCTGTATGATAGTAATGTTCACGAGGAAGGTTACAGGCTATCTAACATTACGTTACAATTCTTAACGCGGGTGAAAACGCGAGGCACTCGAAACTTGGAGGGTTTGTGCTTTGTAAAAGTTAAGCATCCGATAAAAAAGGATTATCTAACATTATACTCCTAAAGGTATGTAAAACAGGGGCAAAGGTAACTCCAATTATGAAACACACGCGGAAAAAGTCGCGGGCACAAGCTAGTCTGCATTTAAGTCTTTCATTCGCTCAAACCATTACCAAGGCAGAACATTTAGCGGTCAGAATTAAACCATTACGTCGCCTTATCCGAAACATGACACTATTAAGATAAAGCCACTCTTATCAGAACACATTCAGATCGCTGTCAACGACAAAAAAGAAAGCAAAAAAGTAAAAAGATTACTCGTTAGCCACTTGTCTCACTGTTAGAGGTGATACTAGAAGATAATAATAATAAATAACGCGTCACACTCACAGCCCCACACTAGGATTCGCTGTGTCGTGGGCGCCATGGACACACACAAAGACAAATACACAAACACCCAGGGAACAGAAATATAAATTAATCATTTAAATTTCTGCCCCGCCGCGGATCGTACACGTGGAATGGTGGACTGGCCTGGTAACCACTACACCACGCGGATACTATAAGATAAAACGTTAATAAACGAGGAGTTTAGTTTTCGTTACACTAACAAACCGCTATGCTACACTGCAGTGTAGTAAACCACAGATTAAATTAATACACACAATCTTAATACCCAATCACACACACGAACACATATATAAATACATACACACACATTACTACCTGCAACATTTTTTTATGGCCCACTGCTGGGTACGAGTCTCTCTTTAAAACCCTGAAAGGCTTGGAGAAGACTCCACCAATCCACTGCTCCAATGCGCATTGGTGATAATACGGGCTAGTGGCCGAACCGTGTCCGATATTGTCAAAAAAAAGAGCCAAGAAATGTCAGTGTGAAATAATAAAGAATTCTATGTTTATTAAATTAGGTTCAATACAAATGTCTATAGTTTGGAGGAACCATTTCACATTAAGTAGCTTACATGTTCTTTTACTATAGTTAAGCTTCTTCTATATAACTATAATATATATAAAAAAAAGTTTTTTTGCTTGACAAAAGTTCGCTTGACTCTCGACAGGCGTACAAGAGCTTGCGCGAAGTAAAAAGATTACACGCTTAAGTAAAAAAGTTTAAAGATAAACGTTAATCTTAATAGCGTTTAGCATTTGTATTTAAATTTATTAGGTGTTTGGAAACGTGTCATTCGCGGCTGACTAGAGATATCGACCAATAATGTCTCCGAGTTTTTATTCCTTTGTTTTTGTACTCAAAATTTGTACGCACAAGTTCTTATTCACCATAACGTACTTATTTGTATACACCGGATCAACGTTAAATAATACGGTACATGGGCTTCATGCGCCCTTTTGGCTAAAGCAGTCCTTGAGAAAAAAGCCGGCGGAAAAAAACTCGCATTTCTAAATTAGAAGTAGTAGTAATGTTTTATTAAAAAAATAGACTAAAAAGCATGATCCAATGATTTATGAAATCCAAACTAAAGATTAAAAAAATAAATTTAAATTAGGAATAATGTAAAAAATACGAATAAATTTGAGTTTAGAATAGAGTGAATTAAAAAAAAAAATAAGCCTATAAAAACGTGTTAAAAAAGCGGGGAGTGCATGGTATCATTATGTCAATCACTGAACAATCCTATACAAACCCACCCGGTGTTTGAGAAGTCTAAATTCATAATTTCAATTGCCCCGCCGGGCATCGATCCTAGGACTTGTAGAAAGTACTTGTGTGTCGGTTGGGGAGGGTTGCTGCCGGAAACACTATATTTGCGGCGACCATCTCAGTCCTCGTGGACTCAGACAGGACTTCTCTCCTATTTGAGGATGGACGTGGAGAAAAAAAACCAAAGAGAAGTACCTATAAGATCGAAAATTTGATTTGACTGCTTGGATAACATGATAGGAATGTCATCCCACAATCGGTTCTTCACGTGACAAAGCTTAACCCAAGATTAGGCCTTAGATTAACCCAAGGTTTGGGAAACCTTTTAACTACTAGGCGCCAGTCACCACAAACTTCGTTCATTAACAAAAGGTTACGTTCGTTAATAAAACCGTTAAAGCGTTGGTTAACAAAAGGTTAAGTTTTCAGTGTGCGTTACTCCTAACTATAAAAAGTTATTCTGGTAGCTGTCACGAGTTATATCATTAACCTACCGCCTTTTTTGTGTAACAACCTACTTACAGTACCCACAATCTACATACCCGTTCAAAGTTCCCATTAATAATTATCACTATTAATATTTGTTTAAGTTAATTTGAATAATTGCTCCTTCGTAACCGGAGATTGACGGTCGATCAGTTAATAATAAGCTTGCATAGTAAGTAATTACTTATTATTAATTATCTGTGGACACTGTGGTTTACAGGGTGAATGTACGTTTGTTTTTATTTTATTGTTTTAAATAAATTTACAGTTGGTAAATATTAAAGTATCAGGTTTGGAGGGATTGGAGGTAGTGGGGGTGGGAGGGTGTATGGGGGGGGGAGGTAGAAAGCGGGTAATGTGATGGCAATTGCCTTGTAGGAACCTTTTGCCAAATTAAATATCTACTAGATTGAAATCTTTGGTTTGAACCGCCATATTTGTTTTTTTACATGTTACAACACAGACTCAAAATATTTCCCCTTTTTACATTTTGTTTAAGTATATACTTAGAACAGGACGGCCATTAAACTAATTCCGCCTCTTTCACACGCAGTTTCATCTCTCGCTCTATCCTTCAAAAAAATATTATTATGCGTAACATAATTACCAGCTACATGTACTAATTATTCAAATCGTTTAAATTAACCCTTGCGTGGAATATTTATGCGTAAGTAATAATGGCGGCCATAGAAAAAGTTTCCTTAAACAGTGTAATTAAAAGTTTCTTAGACGCGCTAATTATAACTGGGCCAATCGTTAGTATTATTAATCTATGTTGTAATTACTCTGTGGTGATTTTTTTAACTGTACCTTGCGAAGAATGAACCACTAATAAACATAAATAAATAGTCCATCTGACGTTATGTAGTTACTGGCAACCCATGGACATCCACGGCCAACCTCAAATAGGACAGAAATCCTATCTGGGGATCCTTGTTCTTTTCCAAATTAACTGTTTCTTTAAATTTAATATCACTGATTTCCCCGCTTGTCATTGGCAAAATGGCTAAAAAGCCGAGCAGCCATTACGAAAAAAAGAAAAGTCCTATCTGACATCATACGTCACAACTTACTTAATGGCGGGATTGGCGGGCAATGGGATCAAATGCAATTTAAACAAAATATGTCAGAGATATCTAATATGGGTATTTTTAATCGTTTGGATGTCTGTCTTCATTTCGACTATTTCCCAATGTAAAAGTTGGAGTAAATCATAAAGATTTCCCATTATGTGGGGATAGAAATCTGGTACGGATGGTGTTACCACACCGCATGGGGTCCGCGCCCCATGACAAGATCTATCATGAATTAGGAGATATTAATCGATTCATTCAAATGAATAGTGATGGTTTAGTGGTTGTATTTCTATCTCTAATTTGATTGCTTGCGAGTTTGATTCCTGGTTATTCATGCCAAATTTTCATAAAGTTACTTTTTTCTTTTTCTGCGTATTTCTTTTCTTTGTAATTTTCTTTTTTCCTCTGTGGTGTGCACTATAAATACTTAATATACTTATTGTTATTTGTTGTTTGTTTGTCGTGACTTTTAAAGCGGTTTTTTTAGTTCTTTAAACTAACGCCGAGTTGCAAGAATGTTTTAAATTAAATTTTCTATTACATACCTATGTATAGGTATTAAATTGTTATGATTCTCTCACTTATTTACTTTATTGAAACTTATATAATTAGGTACATATTAAAGAAGTGTGTACCAAATTTCCCTATTTTTTTTTAAAAATCTATCACAATAAAACATTATCTAAAATATCTGAAAACATGTTTTGTAATAGTTACAAATATTGACAAAATTCTATTACAGGGCAACACTAAAATGTTTAACCACAATCACAAGCTGGCAATACCGTGTCAATCTAATTAAAAAGTTATTTTGAAATCGTATATCAAAGGTTTTGACCTGTTCGTTCTTATTTCATAATTACTTTAACAGATAACCTCATCTGGCCCGACAACTTTGTAACTATCGTTTCATTAGTCGTAATTATTGATGATAACTTAATTATATTTAATAATTTACATTTTATTGTTGCAATATTGTTGCAGTGCAAATAAAACATAGATAACTGAACTGTGACTTTGAACGTTAATTTAATTGTGTTCCAAATTTAAGTTGTAGGTATATGGCAACACGTATCGAATTAAATATATAGTTTTTTACGAACATCAAGTGTACTTACAATAAGACAAGTATATAAGTAATTTAATGCTTCATACCTCATAAATAAATATTTGTAATTAATTAGGACCTACATACAATAGATAATTTCCATAAAATTAATAATGTATGAAAAACATTATCTGATTTATAAAATGCCAGTAATTAAATGATAATTAAGAACAAAACTGTTAAATTTTTTTACATTGAAATGAATCGGCTCTTAGCTATCTGTAATCACTGTGTTATTATTGAACTGTCATTTGCTATGGTGATTACGCTTCTGTTCCGTATTTTAAAATATGAATAATTTATTGTGCTGTTTTAATTAAATATAATAAAGTTTCAAGCGAATGCAATATTTCGTAATTGATAAAATTATTAACTCTTTTTATACTGTTGAATGCTTTATGTTCGTTTTCAGCCTAATATTCTACTGTTATCTGTGCAAATCTCCCACTCCCGCCAAAAAGCAATATCGCGCCATTACCTATGTAAACAAAAAAATATAAGTAGCGATCGCGCACAAAGAAAATATTATTCGGCAAATAACAGGGCTCATGCAACCCCCTATTCAATGGACTGCCACCCCTCTAAAATAACAATATTATCTTTATGAACCCCGCGACAGAATAATAAAAAAAAGTTCAAATTTAATTAAACCGGCTTAACGCGCTCTTTCATTGCTCAGAATTAGAAAAAAAAATTTTTTTTTTTAACAGTAGGTACACGACAATGAACGGACTTTTGTCACCGATCTGTCCAACGCTATTGTTGGTTGAAATGGTTCAAACTCGATTATCGAATAGTGCAGTGCTACCTACTTAACGAAATCAAAACTCAACATTAATCAAAGTTAATTTAAGTGTGTAAAGATTACCTAATACAATAATTTGACATCGATTAAAATTTAAATCGGCGTTTTTTGTTATAAGTTTCATTAAGTATCAAGTCTAGTCCTTGTTATTTGACTTGAGTTGGTCTGCGTGGAAACCGGGAAAGTTAAAAAAAGCTTACGAGCTTATAAACTTACGAGTTTTTGTTCTAATTTTGAATTTCCAGGGATAATTTCGAAAAACAACTAAATTAATTAAAAATGCTGATTGTTAAGTAATGGGTTTGTCAAGTAGGTACAAATTAAATTCTGTACAAAGGCAAAGTATTTTTTGAGTTTTGCTAAAGTTTATATAAAAAAAAGAAAAAGAAGATAGAAGTATTTTGTAGGTGCCCATCTCAAAATCCGCAATGCTTGAACTTGAGAAGTACCTATAGGGAAGCAGCTATTTATTTTATAATGTTTTCATTATAGGTTATGGGTACATACCTATCCCAATATTACATATGCCATTAAATACATTGTATACACACTTAAGTATGATATGGTCATCATTGTAATTATACGAATGATCATAAAACTTTACGATTCGAAACAACGCTAATTCTCTCCGTTAAAGGTAACTGCGTTAGTACTTGACGAATGGACTATTTATCGACAGCGTCACATCACTACCGTCCGCCTCGTTTAACATGTTGGTAGCACTGAACGTCACATCTTTCGTTACGCGCCTTTTTTCATAACGACCGCGATTGTTACCGGTTAGTTTTTACGGTATTTCTCTAAAAGGATTGAATGGGATATAATTGGATGTAATTTGAGAGTTTGTTGCTGAGCGACGGCGGACTTTAACTAGCGTTTCGAATTTAACTATTTATGTTCGTTGTGTTGGCAGCGTCAGCCATCTTGAATGAGATCGGTAGTTGGACGTAATGATTAACGTTTGGACGAGGGATGGGAAAAGCGATGATTAATTAGCCTGTGTTTAAAATCGAGTTTTAAACGAGTTGTTTGTTCAGTTTATTAACGTTTGGTGAGAAGCGCTTAAGTGACTTAAGCTTGGCTTGAGCGATAATGTACACTTTTTAGTTTTTATTGTTGGGTTTAACACTAAAGATTAAAATTTACCTACTTGGGGTTAAATTTTTAATCTACCTATTGAGTTTATTTTACGATTTAAAAGGACAGACTATAAAACAATTAATTTGTTTCACTTCGTATAAAAAGTATTTCTTAACTTTCTTACTCTATGCTTGTATGTTAATTACATACAAAATCCCCGCAGTATTATTATAGGTATCTAATAATTGGGTATCAAATTTATTTGGACAAATATCGCTTTATTTAGAAAATAAAATATACTTACCTATTGGTTATGCGGTCAGTTGGTTTATACTTACGTTTAATTTATCATTAATTGTGGTAGGTTAATGCGGGATGGCGGTGAGTCAATCATTATTATACCTTTGTCCATTTTAGGGTTGCCACTAACATTGGTGATGGTTTAAATTTTTGATGTTTGTATTTTTTTAATCTGTAATCTGTTATGTTGTTTTTGTTAATAAATAACGGTTTATGCCGTTCTAAATAATTAAATTTAACGATTGAATTGAAGCCTAAGGCAGTTAGTTGCCTCGATGAATCTTAATAATTTAAAAAACCTGCTAATATTAAAAATGTAAACGTATGTACCACTTGAGATCATAATTTAATTATACATAATTATGTGGGGGACGTGATATAACCTCTGGTAGAACTTCTCTCCTATTGAAGCTCAGTGTGACCATTTAAGATCAGCTGAACTGCTTACTCGAATGGAGGCTGCGTCTCTTGAATGGAGCCCGCATCTTGGCAAAAGGAGTACAGGTCGCCCTCCGGCCGGTGGACTAATGACCTGAGGAAGATAGCGGAAAACCGCTGGATCCACAGGGCACAGGACCGGGCGGAGTGGCGCCATTTAGGAGAGGCCTATGTCCAGCAGTGGACCTCCAAAGGCTGATGGATGGATGGAACTGCTTACTCATTTGCTACTCATAAACAAGGAATAAAATATTTTACACATTTTGTATGCCAACCCTAATAGGATGCTGTTTGGTGTTGGTACACGACTTTATCTATCAGCGACCTACAAAAAAGTTTGTTATGTTACAAACAATTATGAAGTGTAGAGACTGCGGTCATTAATTAAGAAATATTGTATTGTACGCGCACACTTAAGAATTTTGTAACTATAATTTTAATTAGTGATGTTCACGATTGCCATTACAGAGACTATTTGCGTCATCGGATATCGATGTAGTTCATAATCTATAATGATTATATATATAGTTATAAGTTTATTTGTTTGATTAAGGATAATTAGGGACTAGGTACTTCATTAATCTAAAAATAGTTTTAGGGCCACACCACGCTGCCAAAGTGCGGGCTCGAGATCTTTTGAGAGCTTTATGAAGAACTGTCAGGCTTGCAGGTTATGTCACGTTTTTTGGGTTTCAGGGTGAAATAGCAGGGTGGAAATGTAAATTTCTGTTCTCGGTCTGGGTGTTTGTGTATTTGTGTTTGTGTGTGTCCATGGCACTAACGACACAGGGAATCCTAGTGTGGGACTGTGAGTGCGTTATTACTTTCTTTAATTTTTTAATTTTTATTTGCGTCGAAATGGCATATTTTATTAGTTTAATATCATCTATTACTAGCTGCGCCCCGCGGGTTCTCCCGCGTTAGGAAGTGCAACGTAACGCTTAAGTCTATACCCTTCGTCGATAAAAGGACTATAACTAAAATAATTTTTCAAATCGATCCATAGTCTAGCGCGTTCAAATAAACAAACAAACTCTTTAGAAAGCCGAAGAGTTTGTTTGTTCGTTTCATACTAATAATATAAAGATAGTTAAAGATATTATTAGTATAAAATTATAGATACATACGTACTAACATACATTTATACAACATCATTTTCAAACATCTACATTATTAGGTAGTAGATATAATGTCAGAGCTTTTATCATGGTCGTAAAACCACCAATTTATGTCTCATGACACCAGGGCACAGATAAGTAACAGTAAATCACTCGATACATTGATGACTTGATGTCGACTCGATGTAAAAATCGATAATAAGTGTTCGTGTGTTACGAAATCGATGATGGATTCTGAAAGCAAATGAGATAACGACAAAAGATTGTCTAATTGTTATTGGTGTGTTATATTTGAGTTTTTTATGGGAGGCTTGGTTATGTCCGCGACTTTGTCCGTGGTTTTATAATAAATGGACCAAGTCACATTGTCCCATACAAACTTTGCCCCGCTTCTCACCCCATGAGAAAAAGACCGTCAGACTTTCTTGCAAACGGGAATGTCATGCTGTAAATGTGTGAGTGTACACAAGGGGCCTTATTACGGTAGCATCGCTTATGTGTTACTGACATTCCGTCCATTAAATTTAGTTAGTCTGTGCACTGAACGTAATTATAAGATCGTTGCCCAGAAATTATCAACAATAACCCATTTCCCGAGCACTCCACTACTTACCATTTTTATTTCTATTTACCTATTAGAACGGTAATAATTGACAAATGGCAACACCTTCATCATACTCGCGGTGACACCGCAAATGTTCAGTTCGCGTGTTGAGAGTAACTTAGGAGTAACACGTTTCACACTTGGGCTTAATGGGACATAGCGTTTATAGATTTGTCTGTAGGGTCGTAAGGGCCCACGGAAGAGAGAGAGAGAGAGAGAGAAAATGAAACAGGAAGTGTTCTTTTTTATTAAATTAGCTGCCCCCGCGTTAAGAATCGCAACGTAACGCTTGATAGCCTATAGCCTTCTTCGTACACTATCTTACACTAAAGAATTTTTCAAATCGATCCAGTACCTACCTAGTTCCTGAGATTAGCGCGTTCAAACAAACAAAGCTTTATATTATTTAAATGATAATGAACGCAAAAAGTTAAATGATAAATTTAGATTTATGTTCTCGGTCCGGGTGTTTGTGTATTTGTCTTTGTGTGTGTCCATGGCGCCCACGACACAGGGAATCCTTGTGTGGGGCTGTGAGTGTGAAGCGTTATTTATTTAATTAACAACAAGACGGTGAGACGGAAGAGTTGAAAGATTTGTGACCAGTGGCGTAGCTAGGTAACCAAGGGCCCTGGGGCAAATAAAAAAATGAAAATGAACACGTTAGTAAGAGTAACAATGTCAACCCACACAAATAATTTAGGGGAATTCCCTTTTTGCAACTTTGGAATTTCTCACAACTGAGTTGCCATGATTAAACTCGAGTTGCCGCTTGTCATATTTATTTTGAAAATGGGAGAAATTTTCAAAAGTTGATTGAGATTGAGATTTTCTGGTAAGGATTCGGGGGCCTCCTGAGCTTGAGGGCCCTGGGGCTTTGCCCCGCCTAGCCTCTTGGTAGCTACGCCACTGCCCTTGGTCTAGATAAGTAGAGCAAGGCCATGCGTCACGTCGCTACGGAGAATCTTTATTAAGATCTTCTCCAGATTTATTCAGTACGGAGTAATTTAAGAAAATAAAACAGTGAGGAAACTAACTTCGGGTTTCCGAAGTATTTATACTTACACTAGCTGTGCCCTGCGGTTTCACCCGCGTTAAGAATTGTAACGTAACGCTTGATAGCCTATAACCTTCCTCATGAA
>DWQK01004892.1:0-10017 GCA_018231225.1 Noctuana stator | reverse complement strand
TAGGACGGTGTAAAGAAATAAATAATTTATGAAGACTTGAAGACTCTTTTATTGACCTAAACCTGTATCCCACATTTATTATGTGTTATGTATAAAAAAAACTATTAAAAATTATATACAAAAGCTTGTACCTAAGCAAAAACTATTTCATATGACCTCACTACTCTATTTTGAGGTTCAAAATGCTATAATATACTATTAATAACATAAATAAGGTTGAAAGGTAAAAAAGATGGTATTTGTTAAGTATGACAACAAATTACATTTCATGGTCAATGATAAAAAATGTAACTAATGTTTATATTCTTGAAAAACAAATAAACTCGTTATAACTATTATTGCTCACATGAATACGTAGCGTCCTCTAGCGGCATAAAAATGTTCAAAAGTTTTTATCCCATACATCACACATACTAATAAAAAAATCCAATTTGCAAAAGCGTCGTAAAAATAAAATTAGTTCTTAAATACAATATAGAGATAATGTCCTTTTATTATAACAATAATAATACCATTATAATAACCTATAAACAATAGTTACGTTAGACATAACTACGTTAGAAATAAAGACAGACATTTAATTGTATACAGGCAGAAATCTGATTCAAAAACTAATTTATAACCTTCAGTCCTAATTTCCAGTAACATTTAGGGTAGAAAATGCATTATAATATATAGGTATTATATATAATTTTTGAAACCAAAAAAACTAACCTTAGTCTTAAAACTAACTTATTATTAAATTAACAAAACTAACCTGGTCTTAGTCGTCTAGGTGCAGCGGGTAAGCGAGTCCCTCTAGCAACACCACGTAGAACAGCTCCGTCTGCTGTAATCACATCACCTTCTAGACGTACTGCTACTTGCTGGGCCTGGAAGGAATACATAATCATAAGTGAAAAAGCTTACAGAGTTCGCCCGGAGAGGTACCACCGCTGTCCTCATAACCCACCGTGAAGCATGTCTTGAAGCAAGTACTGGTGTTTCGATTGGGGAGGGTTGCTGCCGGATACACTATATTTGAGGTGACTATCTCAGTCCTCGTGAGTACCAACACATCTACATGTGATCTCAGATAGGACTTCTCTCCTATTTGGGGTTCGATGTGGATGTCCATGGGTTGCAGTGACTACTTAACCTCAGGTGGCCTGCATACTCGTTTGCTACTCATAAACGATAAAAAAAGCAATAATAGATCATTTACTTTCTGGGCTAATTATTTTAAAGTCTGTCTTAGACTATCAGTAGATTAAAGACAGGAACGAATCAGGCAGTTTAATGACCAAACAGAAATATATGCGTCATTTGTGGCGTAGTGGTTACCATTGCCACCAGTGCAGGTCTGCCATTCGAAAGTTACTAGGTTCGTTTCTCGGACGAGGCAGAAATATAAATGATGAATTTAGTTTTATGTAAAGCATTCTATACGACGTAGTGTAGTGGTTAACACGCCAGTCCACGATTCGAAGGGTCCCGGGTTTGATCCCTGGTGGGGCAGAAATTTAAATGATGAATTTAGATTTCTGTTCTCGGTCTGGGTGTATGTGTACTTGTCTTTGTGTGTGTCCATGGCACCCACGACACAGGGAATCCTAGTTTGTGGCTGTGAGTGTGAAGCATTATTTATTTACTTATTATATTTATTTAGGTACACTATCCAAACTTTTTCTAGTCTATTGATACAGTTCCGAAAAGGCTGACTACATTAAATTTCTTCTTGCTATTATTATTACTTAAATATATTTGTTGAAAAACTCACCTGTTCAGCCTGCTGTTGATCACGCTTCTCGTCCTCAGTGTTCATGGTGACAAACCTCAACACCAACAGGTTGAGGCAAGCGGCCACGATGGCCAGTCCGAAAAGGATGAAGATGAGCGCGAACATCACGTACGAAGGCTTGCGGTTCAGTGCGTTGTCTTTTTGTAGAGCCACCATGTCACCGAAGCCTGGGAAGTCAGCCAATAGGTAGTAAATGTTTCTATATAATAATTATACAGACGATCAGTGTGGTGTAGAGGTCACCTGCTAGTCCAGCATAAAAAGAGTCCTGGTCACCTGATAGTCCAGCATAAAAAGAGATTCCCAAAAGGTGGAGAGGTTTAAATGATGAATTTAGATTTTCTGCTTCTGGTCTAGGTGTTTAGGGAATCCGGGAGGGACTTTTAGTGTGAAAATGCTAGTAGGTGGTAGAAATTTCCAGAAGATATTTTTCTTATACAGGGAGACATCAGCAATACTCCCTACAAAGTTCACCATCAAGCAAGTTCTTGTGGTGAGAGTTTTTTAGGCCATTACTCATTCCTTAGCTTAGCTTCAACATCACATTCAGACCCAATCCAAATGTACCTGTTTCCAGTTCATTGCTGGCTTTGTTGATGTCTCATAAAACTTTAAGCAAAGAACTTACCGATGGTTGTTAATGTGATGAAACAGTAGTACACGCTGTCGAAGTAGCTCCAGCCTTCAAACTTGGAGAAAGCTGCGGCACCACCAGCAATTGTAAGTGATGATAGAATGGTCACCACGCATATCAGATCTACTTCCGATGCGTTTGTGTGTTTACAGTTCATCGCTTGCTTCAATGATGTTATTATTACACTGGAATGTATAAAAGATTTGGTTTAGAAATGGTAATGGATGTTAGGTCTTAATAGGAAATGCGGTCTCAGACTTTGAATTTGAATAAAAATTCTAAAATATATATTCACAAAATGGCATGCACGCTTGCACATTGTAGTCATGACAGTCACCCAAGGCTAGGTTGCTGAATTGCTTGAAACGCTTCTCCTTTAGTGACATATACAATGGATCAATCCCTTCTTAAAACTAACCAAAATAAAAAACAGCAATGAACAGTCCTATGGATTATTGTGCTTATAATATATCATATTATTATATTTATATTACAAATTATAATAATTATGTCAGCATTAATTAAGTTTAAATAAATAGATATAGATTTTACTAGCGACCCGCCCCGGCTTCACACTGAAACTGTGAACAACTGTGAACGTTTATACATATAAACCTTCCTCTTTAATCACTCTATATATTAAAAAAACCGCATCAAAATCCGGTGCGTAGTTTTAAAGATTTAAGCATACATAGGGATATAGGGACAGAGAAAGCAACTTTGTTGTAAACTATGCAGTAATATAGTTAAAAAAAGAAATATAGACATTATCCAGGGTAAAGGAAAATTACATTTGTATGAAGAAATGATGCATTTCCTTCTAATAACTTTTGATTCACTTTAATATATTCATTAAAAATCTACTAATATTTATCTTAGTATTAAATAAGGTAATTTAGTAGGCTTCAAATGTACATGACACACTCATAACCATAAGAGAGAATTATGAAGTTCGTGAGAGCTATTGAAAATGTGGTCTGATTTACTGATTAATTGACTTTACTGATTGACTTACCTGCTAAGTCTGTTGACCCGTTCTCCGATACTCTGGAACATGATCAGTCCAAGTGGTATTCCAACGATGGCATAAAACATGGTGAACAGCTTTCCCCCTATAGTTGCTGGAGTTGAGTGGCCATACCCTGTAACAGAAGAAAAAGTTAATTAACATGAATACTATCTGACTTAATTATGAATGTCAAGTAACTCTGTTAAATTTTCACATCTAAACTGCAGAGCCAATTTTGATGAATTTTGTTTTAGAGATAGATGAGATCTAGGGAATGATAATATACTCATTAACTTATTAGGCTACTTTTAGTAAAGACAGTGCCATGGACACATACATAGACAATCAGACAAGCACCCAAACCGGGAACAGCAATCTAAATTCATCATACAATATTAAAGATTTTTATTGAAACATAATTATAATAAAAACAGATTCAGTCCGTAAACAGCTGTTATATAACTGTTGAACTTTTCTTGCATGTGTACAAATACACCTATTAACAAGCTTACCGATAGTAGTCAGCACCGTTGTAGCATAGTAAAAAGCGCCAGTGAACTTCCATTGCTGCCCCGCCTTATGCGGTTCAGATTTCAATACCACAGTTTCCATTATACGAAAATCCTCCTCTGTGATATTGTATTTCCTTATTACCATTCCTTCTACAGCTGTTGAAATTGTTTTGATTATGAACAAATTTTTTATAAATAATCACACTCAATTATTTTATTATGAAGATACTGTAAAGCATAGTTTAAATCATATTTTGATCCCTAATACTCATAAAATAAGGTCTCCATTTGATTGAAATTTTATTGTTTTTTTTTTTTTAAATTAAGTAGTAAGAAGTAAGAATTAATTAAGTATCCAACATACTATACCTTGAAGAACATCAAATCGATTCCTCTCAGTTTTTGACTCCAATGCATCAAAGACAGCCGCTCCAATGAGCAAGTATGTAAATGTGCACACTATTAACGATAGAGTGCGTACATTTTGCTTCTTCATCACTGCCGAGTTACCCCGGCCTCAGGGCATAGGCCCTTACTTAGCTTTGCAATCAACAAACTGACATAACATGGGCGAACGCTTTTAACACATCCTCAATGCAAATATTATCTGAATTTAAAAACTAAATGACCATAGTGTGGGCAGCTAACAAATACAATATTTTGGTACACCACCCATGTCTGTTGATATGCCTTGATTGTTAAGAATTTAAATTTTGTAGAAATGTATTTGGCACATCTTCATCTACTTCCAAAAGTCTAATATTAAAAATTATCTACATGGGAGATTTTTTAAACTATTTTTAAATTGATCCCTCAAATATGCATTTTTATTTTATGCCCTTCTTGACTCTCTGTAGTAACTTATCAGACCAGCTGCATGTAGATCTTCCCATCTGAAATATTAGTATTAGAACTATTAGAATTAGATGACAAAAATAATTTTAAATTAAAAGAATCCATTAGTAGACTTGATAATAATAATAGTAGTATTCAAATGAATCACAGATGGGCAGAGAAGGAATTTTGCTTTAATTCTGCGGGGAACTGCATCATTTCTATTATCAGCGCATAGTGTAATATTAAAAAATATAAATTCAAAATTCAAACAAAGAAAAGAACTTAACTCACCATTTCCGCAGTGTCAACGCTCGCGTAATTTTGTTTATAAATCAATGCATATATTTGAATCGCGAACGGCATCTATAAATATTTAATTATCTGCAAAGCTGTGTATACTAAAAATAACATCGCGCCCAGTCCGCAATCGCATTGGATAGGTCAACCTACAAGGCGCAGTAAGTGGGTCAAATGTTATCACGACTTTTTTCAATAGATCATGCACATATAACTCCAGCTGATTCTTTCTTCTGATCACTAAAACAAATTTTGAAACACCAAAAATTCTTTAAATGTGAAAATGAGATTAAAAAAACCAAGTCTATGCGGTATTCTCGGCTTCCCACACACCTGCTTCTTTCCTCGTCCTCCCTGCTACATTTGCACTTGTATCACACATCACAATTTCTCATCTCGTTATCATCTTTTGGTCGATGGGAATTGATTGCCGTTGTTGCATTAATTAATGAAATAAAACAGAAATAATATTTTTGGCGAGCAGCTTCCCTGCACTTCCTTGATTGACCTGGATTGTGTGACCAGTTGATAAAAATATTTATTTAGATAAAAGCTCTAGGGTTGCTGTAATAAATTTTAAAATATGCTTTCCAGAGTTCCCAGGGTTTTTCTGTAAACATTTCCTTTGCAATTGAATTTAATGACTTTTAGTAAAGATATAATTTAATTATTGGAACTGGACTTTTTTTTAACATCAACCTATTTCAACTTTTTTTATTCCCCTAAAGTGCTTTTCTATTTCTATGTTATTCAATGTTGCAAAAGTTTACTTACTCACTAAGTAACAAGTTCCTAAGTTTGTTACTAGATGGCGCTTATTCCACAATAATTTACCTTCGTAGAGTTCTGTTGAGTTTTGAGCTACCTAGTAAATATGAAACTATGAATGTTTGGCAAATTTCACCGCTTTACTGGTTTCTGATAAAATGCCTGGACAAGGCTAATTTTCCAGAAGGTACTCAGCTTTCTGGCTAAATCTGTGCTCCAACTAGTAGGTTTAGAGCACAGATTAGATAATAGTACTTCGTAACCTAGAGTTACATCATTGTAGGCGGCAAATTTGGGGTTAATTTAATTGATACGCACGAAAAGTTTACTAAATTTTTTTTCTGAAAATATTAAGGCGTTCACTGCAATCGGATTCCCACGTCCAGTCTTAAATAGGAGGTCTAATCTTATCTCAGGTCTTAATGGGTGGGTCACTAACTTGCTGGGTCCTCATAAGGATGAGATGGTCGAATGCTTTTAACATCCGCACCATCCAATTGGCGAACTGCAGATACCTACTAGTTCTGCCTCCTGGTAGTTATAGGACCATACCAAACCGTACAGTAGAGTCAATAATGAAAAAAATTGTTGTCATTGGAAAAATAGCTGAAAAGCCGAGCAGCCATTACGGAAAAGTATATTGCAGGACCCGACTACTTTCAAGTCAGAAACGCTTAATTTAATAGTAATAAAATTACTAGCTGATTTTATCAGAGAAAATCAATACCTAGGCTTCTAGTTTGTTGTAGAGCAGTCGTGGCGTCTGCGCACGCGGCGGCCGCATGCAATCAGGCCGTGAAGCGAAAGCAGTAGGGCCAACTTTCTCGCACCCCGTGAACAGGGCTACTATTTGTTATCTGTGCCAACAGATTAATAATAAGAAATTATTTAGCACGGACCGCTTGAGATAACCTATAAGATAACTGTAGGTATCTATAATGTATTATGTGTTTGTGCACACTAGCCTGGCCAAATTCCCTTCCTTGAATTGTGGACCGTAACATTGACACAATGACATGTGTTCAACTCTTTTAACGTCTACGGGTACGGCACTTTCCCCACAACCAGGGAAAGGCTTGGAGCTCCACCACGCAGATCTAATTGAATAAGAGAAGATACGGGTTAGTGGCCAACCCGTGTCAAACCGCCCAAAGGGCCTCCGACTAGGTTTAACGACTGTTAACAGTCGATAACAACCGAGACCGAAGGCTTAACGTGTCCTCCGAAGCACGGAATGTACTGTCTTTTACTACTTACATGCTAACTAATATAGGTATCTGTTATAAAATCAACGAGTAGGTATACCTTGTTACTCCGTGAATAAAACATAATAGTTGTATGTATTATTTTTATTAGCTATTGACCAAAATTCATCTGCTCGTTTCTCATGAAGATCTGTTCTTTAATTACTTAATTATTTTTAGGTACATTTATAATTAGAAACAAAAGTAGGTAAGTCAGCAATCATTTTCCTGTTCATAACGCTTCTACGATAGCCAATATCTGTGCAGTGTCATAAACTTGAGATGTAAGCAAGCTTGTTGCAGAGTGGGGGACGGGGAGGGGCACCTAGACCTTTCTCTCAAGTTCTGGGTCAAGTTTTATGTAAGTTATGTTTACATTTTGTGTTTAATGCGGCGACTTACCACAATTTACACCGCTTGAGCTCTATGGCCAAATCGTTTTGACACATGTCATATTACGGTCTTTTATATTATTATCTATGTTGTATCAAAATGGCCGCGTCATTGTTATGGCGGGAAAATGCGATGGATAATTCGGCCCGAATGACAAATATACATAGTTCTGATCGTTTTAATAATTTGCCGGTATTTATTTGCTGAGTAAATTAATATCAAATTACCAATACCTTAATGGGTAGAAATTGATAAACCTAGGTATTTTCTCTTTAGAAGATATAGGTAAAAAATTGTACAGCTTTTCAATTAGTATAATTACTGTTTACCTAAGACTAACCTATCGACGGAGCTAGAGGAGCTTACAGATAAATATCCCTAATTAGGGACTGTTATAATTTTATATTTTTTATATTACATAAATGTTTGAATTTGAAAAGTTAACGAACGATAGCTTCATATCGCTATATCGCTATTATTATAGATACCTTCAATTATAGGTACCTATAATAATATATTCATGCAAAAAAGGCATAAAACCATCGATCGGTGGTCGTGTAGAACCTTCTAGGCCCTTTCACTGAGTGAAAACGAGAAAAGTGGCAACGGTGACCGCTCGCAGTTGCGATAAATGCAATCTTGTAATGAGTTAGAAAATGTTCCTCTTCCTTCACTATGTTAACCGCTTAGTTTTGATTTAATGCAGTTTATTTAACGTTTATTAGTTTGTCAGTTGATAAAAACTAAGATAAGAGGGTTTTTTTGGAAATGCTAAGTAATTTGCCGAAATTCCATTAAAAATAAAAATAAAGTCTTATTTTGCCATTTATACCGACATCAAAAAGGATGAGATAATGTGCTCGCTTATAAGCATATGTACCTACTATTTTATTCCTTTTTTATGTCCCCCGTTTGTGAGCCGATTTTGATAAAGTTGTTCCCATAGAAAATAAATAAGCAAATTTCGAAAATACAGAACGAAATATCCAAACGGAATGGAAGAAATTGTTATTTTTAATTTAACTATTTAACTTAACATACTGGTATTAGGTAGGGACCCTACCGATGAAAATCTAAATGCAGATTAAAATCTTGTGTAATTTAAAGCTACAAATACTTTTATTAACGGTTAAAACACAAGTTATGTTAATACATTATTGTAACTGGAAACGCTAATCAATTACTTAATTTGTTGTTCCGTTTAACCGCGGTCGTTCATCAAACGGGCGAATTATATGTCTGTGCCCATTTCACCTAAACCTAAACACCTTTCTTTACACACACAACTAAGTAACGACATGTTTATAATCTGTGCAGATCGCCCAAGTGTGTGTGCGTTGTCTCTATAGACAAAATATCCGTGTACGTGTGTAAAGTTTAATTCATTGTACAGTACTTACAATACACAGACACAATATTTTGTGTCTGTGCACGTGTGAAAGAGGGGATACGTCACAGTTTCGTGTACGAGAAGGAACAGTCGTTGGATGTGTGCGCGCCATCTTTATGTTATTGTATATTGCGTATACGCATGCAATGCCAATGCCATGCAAGTTACGCGTACGGAAAGTTGGTACCTACTAAACTTTTACACTTACATTACATGACCGGAAAATTGGCTGTAGGAAACAGAGGCGTATAGTTTTTTGTGGAAAAAAGGCGAGTGCGTTTAATTAAACGACAGAAAATGCTGTTAATAGTTAGGAAGCGATTTACGGAATTAAATATAGGTACTTTGTTTGGTGATTACAGAGCAATACGAGTATCTACATGTAGGTAATTAAATAACTCGAGTAGTTACGAAATATGTTTTTTTGGCCGTTACTATTTGCTTGTATCAGTAACTTAATTGGATTAAGTGAATTTATATTGCAATTTAACTTAAATAATTATCAGTTTTTTATACCGAAATAATCTACCTTAATTGCATTATGAGAACTTAGAAAGTACTTATTATTGATACAGATAATTCTAATGGTAGGTCTACAAATTTACCTCCAAATTTAAAACTGCACCTAAGTCGCTCAAGCCGTTTCTTCGATTAGCGCGCACAGACGCATAAAGAAACATAAAGGAATTCTTATAATGATCGTTTTGTTTGCTATTGCGTTTAAAAAAAAACCCTAGTAATAGTTTTACTCAAAAATCTTTCATGTACACACATCAATCGTTTTATTATGTATTGAAACTTATAAGATACTTATAAGGAGCGCCGAGAGATTTTTTCCGCCGGCTTTTATTCCCGGCCTACCTTAGCCAAAAGGGCGCCTAAAGCCGATGTATTGTAATATTTAATGTTTGTCCTTCCTTTCTTCAACCCTCTTAATGTCCCACTGCTGGGCACGGGTCTCTTCCCACAACTGGGGAAGGCCTGGAGCATACTTTACGCTGCTCCAATGCGGATTGGTGGAGATACGGGTTAGTGGCCAACCCGTGTTGTCAAACCGCCCGAAGGGCCTCCGACTAGGTTTAACGACTGTTATCTGACAATAACAACCGGGACCGACGGCTTAACGTACCCTCCGAAGCACGGAAGCGCGCAT
>DWQK01004891.1:0-10019 GCA_018231225.1 Noctuana stator | reverse complement strand
CCACTTTTAAATTGAAGCGTATGATGGAAATCTGATTAAAGGGTTTGGTTTTTAAATCACAGCTAATTTGGCGGTACCTTATAGAATTTTACTCGTAGATGGAAAATAATCATTAATTATCAACCCATCACGGTCCATCTGCTGGGCACGGGTTTCAAATATTGAAAAGGGCAATAGTCCACAATGCTGATCAAATGAGTGTAGCCCTCATATGCCTGTCGAGAACCTTATGGAGAAACTCTCGGGCACGTAGATTTGTGACGATGCTTTCCTTCATCGAAGTAGGTACCCAGTAGGTATCACTCCCATATTGTAGAGGACATTAAACCCACCACACCCCACCTTCTCCGCGTCATCCTTTAAAAAAATATCACTGTTCTCACTTCTATAACACAACAACTTCATTCCCAACGGTTTTGAAAAATTAAAATAAAAACCGAATGTCTGTACATGGGAACATTTCCCGCTCAAATACTGTCGGCAATCGTCTTTATTCTTTATACATCTTACAATACATACTTATAACCCTAACACTGCTATATTATATCTGAAATTATAAAATATTTCATTGTTGGGCCCATTAAGCCCCAGATAAAGTGAAGTGGGCTAACCACTAACCACTTTAAAGTGACAATGTTACTTGTCATATTTGTCACTTAAGATATCTATACAAAAGATAATGTAGGTATATCTCAAAACTTACGGGTCAGAATAAAAATTTTATAAATAATATAGTAAGGGTCTGTGGTTTCGTTATAGAACTAAAACGACTTCGTAAACTTAATATGAAGTAGGTATGAAAACTTTACTCTGAAATTATTTTTATGTTTAATAAAATCCAATTTATAAATCTGACGAAGTTATTTTTAATATCGTTTCAATATAGATACAGGCTTAAAGAATAGATATACTAAAAGAAACTAACAATAAATAAAGTATAACTATGAAATACCTTTAACAATATACAACATTCATTACCTTTTATTTTAAATACAGCTTACAAAAACCTTTACACCGAAATAAAATCTGTTTCAAACCTATCGATCAGTTTATTCCCATGAATTTATCTATTCATTACACTAAAAACCAATAAACACATTTATCAACCACAATGCGCCGATGTTTGGACTCAAAGCCATTGAAGTATAAAATGCTTAAAAATTCCCATAGGGTCTCCCAGGCCCCCGATAATGTGACGAGTTAATAACTCGTCATTTGAGGGGTTAATTCTTGAGGTGTCGATCTTTTGTATCAACAAAGGTGACAGCAATTTAGGTAGCGAGGTCGATTCGCCATTGTGTACCTATTTAATCTTTCGCTACCTGATGACATAATCTGTGGTTAGATTGGAGTGGAATGACAGTTCGCTTGTTAAACGAGGATTAGATGAACTTGTAAGGTGAAATTACGTGGCATTCAAAAATACCCATGTGTCCAATCGCAACGAAAACGAACGAACAAGTTCTTTAAGATGTTACGAAATGTTAGAGAACTGCGTTCGAAAAATTATTTTAAGCAAAAGTTTCTTTAATATCGCTTCGATTTGTTGCAATATGTCCTGTATTTCAGGAGTCCATTGTCTAATCGTCATTATTTTTCTACGGGACCCAATTTAGCCCCAACCCAATCCACTAAAACAAAGTAACAAGCAGAACTGTGTTGACAAATGTAACAGGAAACCATGACAAAATGACTTCATGCGCTATATTCCTATGGATATGACATTCCCTAGATGACATTAAGTATAATTAGATACAAGGACATCGGTACTTCGGTACAGGAGCTGTCTCGGCTGTCAGTACACGCAATGTCCCGAGGGACAACTAATTTTCGGGACGGCAACTCAATTTGTCCCGCACGCATTAACCGTAACAACCGTACACGGTTGCGCACTACGTTTTACGACTTCGATTCCTTCACTACCGAATTCTACCATTTCAATTTGCAAGGAATTCTCCTCTCTGCGATGTGTCAATACGTCTTACCAATAAAGTTTAGTTTCCCATAACTCAAGTCGCGAGTTAGGACCTTTTGGGCTCAGACGCTACCAATCATCGCTGACCGATACAGCGTCATACGGGTCCGATGCAGGCTTACGGTTTCCAACTTTATGCATTGGGTTTTAGGTTGATTTTTGATTGGAGACACCGAGTGAGGGTCAAGGCGTTAGTTGTGGGTTCGATTCCCAGGTGTGTAGAGCGTACGTGCACACTTAGAGCTACTTCTTAGATGAAGGGAGGTTCGTCATAAAAATTGGACTGACGTCAGTAGTTCGGGTGTCGACTTCCGCATAAGTAGACTTAAAACACGATGGTTATTAGGACTCTGACAAGTTAACAGTCACCGACAATTAAAATATGATAAATGTCAGGTAAACTAACTATTTGTCTCGCCTTTAACGGATGCGGATTGGTCGGGATACTGGTTTGTTGCCAACCCGTGTCGGATGTTGTCAAACTGCCCAAAAGGCCTCCAGGTTTAACGACTGTTATCTGTCGATAACAACCGGGACCGGCTTAACGTGCGCTGCGAAGCACGGAACCGCGCATGAAATTTGCCACTAGCGGTCACCCATCCGAGTAACAACCGTGCCCGAGGTAGCACAGTGTGATCGCTTGCGAGCCACACTACCAGCGGGCCTATGCGCTTAACTCTACCACCTAAGCCAGTGACCTTATTAACACAGCCAGCAAAGTCGTAGGTACCAGGAATGTCTAGTCTACACTCATTCTAATACCGTAATGTATGGTAATTGTATGCGTCTACAGCAAATTCTTAGACGCGCACATAAAATTTCCGTTCTACGAGTACCTACGTACCGGCACCTAAAGAACTGCCTTCGCAAAGTATGCAGTAAACTTTATCCGAGCGAACTAACTTTTCAAAGAGAATTCACACCCTAAAGGATCGGCTAGTTTTCTTTAAAAGCGTGGACATTTGAACCCTTGGAATTTAGTCAACCGTCTACTCCCCAGGGCCTCGGCGACCCCACGGTCACTTGGAGTCGGATAAATGGACTACATTTACACTTTTGTATAGAATTACTCATACATTTTTGATATTCAATCTTACCTTTATAGTTATTTTTATAAATTGGTTTGGTCTTTTCAATTTAGAACTAAGGTTTTAGGCCATTATTAAGAGACTACTTACCCCTATTATCGAGAAAATTACTTCAGGTCAAATACTTTTTTAAGAACCGAAAAAGAGATTAAAAAATCTATATTTAAATATTTATTACTTAAATTTAGAATGCTTTTGCTTTTTTATTATATCGATGAGTCGGTACATAATTATTAATAAATCCAAAAAATTTAATTCATACCGAATGTTTCATTAATAATAATATTCAAAAGGTAGGTAATATAAAAAAGGAAAATAATTTTGTATTTACGACGTTCTAATTAATAATTTAAAAATAATTATTAATTTAATTTTATCATGCATTTTGTTTCTTTGCTTAATAATAAATTAAAACAAATGAAAAAATTAAATTGATTTAGCATATTCTATATTTAAATCATTCTTGTGTAATTAAATGCTAGTTCTTTTAACTGTTCTAACAACCCAAACGTCAAATACGTAATAATGGACGAACTAAACACAATGGACGAACGTATTAGCTAAACGATATAACGGTCATATTTATTCGTGGGGTATAAAATAAACATACGTCGAGGGGCGCTGATATTTGGCGTAGGAAATGAAAATGTCACCAGCTTATTAAGCCTTAGGATTATTGGTATATCCGACGATTATTTTCACTGATATAATCTACGGCTCTAATGTCATAATGAAGGTTCCCCGACGCCATCTTTGATTGCTGACAACGGCGCTTGATTACGTATTCTTATGGCAATATAGACATTCTAATGACTGGCTGCAAATGAATACCGAAGCCTTGAGGTATTGAACAATATTATACGAACAGGTGTGTGTGTTTAAGGATTAATAAGATTATTAATGTTCATAAATGCGTAAACATAATAATAGGACTGTGTTTTAACGCAAAATGGACATCAAAATAACGTTTGTATCAATTCGATTCTTTAATTTAAAACTGGTGTCAGTCATATTTACTTAAAATGTTTTACAAAATTATACAAAAATGTAAATTAGATTTATTTAAATTTATATATTTTTTTTACATTTAATATAAGTAAATCATTACAATTTATTTATTAATTTGTGCAAATAAACTAATTTGCCCCGCTTTCCATGTGGACCTCAACTTTTAAATCAACTTTAAAAAAAGCTAATAAACCTATTTTCATCAAAAAAAGCACAGTCGGAACGCCTCACGACATCTAAATTAAAAGTATCTACGCGTGTCAAAGCAAAGGTCACGTTGGAAATTTGTAACGTCAAATGATCTACATTGCACAACCATGTTAAGAAAAAGATGAAGTCGCTACAGCGATTGATATTACTTGATCCTGTAAGGATTAACAGAAGTCATTAATTTATTTAAAAATAGACAATACTTAATGCAAACATAACAGATTTTAAAATTTAAGTCGTTTACATAATGTAACGGAGGGCCTAGTACGATTATAGTTTACTATATTATACAAGATTTGGTTTTGGTTTGGCCCATGCTAGTTTATGTATGGAGAAACTTAAAACCGTGTTTCGTTTATCGTAAACTACGAAAATTCGTACAAAGGCCGCTAGGCTGATCTCCTGACCGTTCTAAGAAACACAACAGGCCTCGAGAAAAATAAATCTACAGACAAACATTAATAGTCTTAATAGGAGTAATAGGGTTCCGTTTTACTTTTTGGGTACGGAACCCTATAAAAAAAACACTTTTTTTTACTTTTTTTAGGGTTCCGTACCCAAAAAGAAATAAAAGTTTTTTAAGGTTCCGTATGGTGACACGAGTCGTCAAATTTATTAAAAGATCAAGACTTCCAAATAGCAAGCTGGCACGGAAATAATCAGAAGGGCCCGTCTCCCGGGACGGACATCACTACACCCCCGAGATGAGGTTAATATGACTCGGCGTTTCCGAACCGTCCTGTGGAAAGGACACCGTGTCCTCTGATCGTTCAGGATCATTCACGATTTTGTCAGAGGCGTTACTTTACAACTTTTGTGTTGTCATTTTGCTGCGTCCGTATAAAAATAATATCGTTAAAAAATGATGTTATGTCGACAGTAATGACATTTTACGTGTGCTTATAAACTTATCTATGCCTTAAAGTTCATGTGGAGAACGAGTGTAGAAAGATAAAATTTATAAACAATATGCGTTAAGTACAAATACATTAAACTAAATATAAAATAAATACCGCTTGAAACTCACAGCCTACCGCGATGATTACTTGCCTACCCGGGAATCGAACCCAGGAACCTTCGACCGTGGGCCAGCATTGTAGCCATTACACTACACAGGTCCTCAAACTGAATAATAAAATTGTACTAGTTGCACCATTCACGCTAATAGATGGCGTTACAAGTCACTGATATTGTCGAATTTCGACCCATAGGTTGTCTTAGTTAATATAAATATATAAATAACTCTTTACCGAATCTAGACCTGGTGCTTTTTATCTTTCTTTAAAAAAAATTAAAATTTTTTAATAAAATTTAAAAATTAAAAATTAAAAAAAAGAAACACTCAAAACGAGACACAAGAATTTATGAATAAAGTTACCTACAAAATAGTAAACTGCCAACAAGTAAGTACAGTTAAAACAACTAAATGACGTAACTACTTACCAAGATGGTTCTGATAGGCAAACTGTCTGTTGTATGAGTGTTCTCACATCAAGTGGGTGCAGAGTTTGTATAGCTGTATGTGTAATAAATGAAAATTTTACTGTACCTAATTATGTTTAAAAAACCTAAAAAAGTAATCGAAGACTATAAGAGAAACATGTGGTCTGACTGCTAAAGTCCTAGATAGTAAAGCCTATTCATCATAAACATCCCACTATCACTACTATCCCACTAGTGGGCATGGGTCTCGGTTTACATAATGAAATGTTGCAGGCCAGAAAGGCTGAAGAAATTTAAAAAAATCTTATAAATTTTCGTATGCTTTTTTTCATATATTTAACCATTCCCAAGTCTGCTGAGTGATTTTAATTAGAAATAAGCACCTACCTGTGTACCAAAAGTTAATTAAATTTCTATATTAATGTATGTCGTGTACATAGTAATAAAATAAATTTTAAAAAATACTTAAGTACGATATTACCAACACACTTCACACTTTCAAACAGACATGAATGTTAGAAAATGTCAACTAATTTTATTTTCCTCACACTGCTGCGTTCAGAAAAACCTGGACAAAAATAAATAAAGCCGACTGCCCGCCGAGTCCTGAGGGACGAGCGATTTGCGCGCTCGCCAAATTGCCGCTCTTTAGACGGACTTTAATAATCACGTCATATCCAATCTTCCTTCGGAACGCACCCCGAATATAAATGGGGTTCAAAGACGTTTATTGAATGCAACCTTATGTAACACACGTGTCTACTAGTCTACTAATTACCGACAATTTAATTACCACACGTTGGCTGAAGTCCAAAAATAGATTAGTACAATGTTAACAGTGACTAGACGCTACGAACGACACAGAAAATAAATAACGTGAAATAGTTCAGGACTGTCTGTATGCCTTCTTTTAACCCTTTTTATGTCCCACTGCTGGGCACGGGTCTCTCCCTACAACCGAGGAACGCCTGGAGCATACTCCAACTCGCTGCTCCAATTGGTGGAGCGTCTGTATATGTATTTTATAATGGTACAAACGGCTTAACTCATGTGTGTTATTTGGGAATGCCAGACTAGGTCCAGACCATTACAACGAGGACCGACGGAAGTTCATTAGGAAGGACCTCGTAATAGTCTGAAACTAGTCAGGCATTCCCGAATAAATAGGTACCTACTACTCTTATTATACTACGTACTATTTATAAAAAAATAACGCTTTCCACTCACAGCCCCGCACTAGGATATGTGTCGTGGGTGCCATGGACACATACAAAGACAATTACCCAAACAGCCAGACCGGGAACAGAAATCTAAATTCATTTAAATTTCTGCCCCGCCGGGAATCGAACCCAGAATCTTAAGAATGAAACGGCTTTGTAACTACACCAAATGGGTCGTCAAAAAACACAGTAACTTAATCTAATAACTAAGTTTTTGCTAACTTACAATATAGGTACAGTTGTTCCTTATAAAGAACGCGGAACATCATCAAAAAATCAATTTTATAATATTCAACATCAATTTTTCACAGAACGCAGTGTTTGTGACAATGGAACTTTTTTCACGTGTCAGGGCGCTATTATGATCGATCTTATAAAGTAATGACTAAATTATCAAGATCTAATAAGACGGTTCGAGCACATTCAATTTCGACAGACATTGTCGCTGATGCAAAAAATTTGACTATAAATAGTGAGTATTCAAACTAGATGATAAGCCAGACTCACCCCACTGGACAGTGATCCCGGGTTAGGGACAAAAAAATGACCAATCTACTCGACGCGTCGATACGAGCATGACTAATGGTTGTCGGCCGCTTAGCAAATTGCCTGCCAAAATCGTAACGAAACTGGAAAATTGTTTCATTCATAAATGCAATAGCCGGGATTACCTACGGATGGTTTTCTGATGAATAAAATAGTAGTTCGGGGATAAAACCGCCCCATGTGATAGCGGTTTTGGATGGACAAATGCTTTTATTAGCATTATCGTATACGCGTATGGGATACGATTCTTTATTCTTATCCCACTGTTTCCCCTTTTTGTTAGTCGCCAGAGATATCTCCTTGAGGTTAGCCGTAAGAATAATGGAGAATAATTATGGTGTTACTCAGAAAATTTAGCATTAGACAGACATTTAACAAAGTCGATTTCTTTATTCATTAATTAAAATTTTTGTTATCCTTTATTTAGTTTTATTTGACAACCCGTGTGGTCACTATACCAGTCCTTGATTCGAAGGGTCCTGGGTTCGATTCCCTGCGAGGCAGAAATTTAAATGATGAATCAAGATTTGTTTACGGTCTGGGTGTTTGTGCAATTGTCTTTGTATGTGTCCTTGATACCCTCGACACAGGGAAACCTAGTTAGGAGGCTTGTGAGTCTGAAGCGTTATTTATTTATTTATGATTTACGTATAACTTTTTCATACATATTTCAAAATCAAGATCTTATTTATTATAGTTAGATCGCAACTAACAACATTTCCCATTCCCTCAGTGTTGCAAAACTGTATTCCATCAATACATACATCTCTTAACAGATAAAACTAGCGCCGATAGAATTAGCAATACAAAGAGAAAATGTCGGGGCCGTATTCGCAGCCAATTGAAAGGAGAAGGAAATAATAGTTATTTGCAATAATCGACTGAAGGGACGGCTGATTGCGCCCGAGGCGGGAGAATTTTTCCCGTATTTTTGTCTGGCAACTTGCATTCGAACCAGCGTTCGTTTCCTAAAGCTGTTTCATTGCGCTTTAAAACTATTCGTAGTAAGTTTTATCGGAGTCTTTGTGGAAATTGCGATTGAATTTGAAAAGTCCTATTTAACTTCTTTGTAAAAAGTTGTTTGTATGACATTCGAGTGAATGGAATTTCTCTTGTTTGTCTATTTTTGTGAATTTTTTGTAACTTCGTGTAGTTTGTACAGTGATTATGATTTTTTTGTTACTAAATAATAAGTTTTTCATCATTTCATCATCATCCCGTTATAGTCCCACAGCTGGTAACGGGTCTCCTCTCAAATACGAGAACTGTTTAAGCCATAGTTCACCACGCTGACTTCAGGTTAGGGAACTTAACATCTCTTTGGAGAACTTTATGAAAAACATGCAGGTTTTGTCATGATATTTTGATGCGTGCTGCCTGGTTTTTGAACCCGATCTTTCTTTAATTATTAGATATAATTCATTCATTCATTCAGCGATTCATTTTGATACTTAAACTGTACGCATTTACCACTTTCTCTTACCAACGCCACAGGTTGATTTGTAAAGAACGACCCTTTTAAGGTTTTACAATAAATTATACCTACCTATAAATTATACCAAATTATAATAAAACTTCTGTATATTTCTGTTGTATTCTTTTTTATGTTTTTCCCTAGCATCTTTTTTTCAGTGTATAAAATAAAAAATAAAAGATTGTTTTAAATAATTACATTAAAAAAAATTATTTAAATAAATAATTTAAAAAAAGATAAAAGAAATAAAAAATTTTTTTTTTAATTTTACCATTGAGCTATCTATCAGAAATATCTCGAATAACGTTAAAGACTGCACACCCCTCGGTCCAATCATGCCAATTCAACCCTAAAAGAAAGAATTAAAACAACAGGGGTCAGTACAAAAGTACGTTGATGAGGTAAAGGGGGAATAATGCATCATTTTCGGACCACTTGTTCCGCAGTTAATCCTGACTGACCGGCCTAGTGATCGATTGTTGTCACCCTACATACCAGTTGTATCGGAATGTGTATTAAAGTTGGGAAATAAATTGATCTTAATGTCCACACTGCACTGTCTGCACTGTTTGACGACCCGCGTGGTGGTTATCACGCCAGTCCAGCATTCGAAGGGTCCCGGGTTCGATCCTCGGCGAGGCAGAAATTTAAAATGATGAATTTAGATTTCTGTTCTCGGTCTGGGTGTTTGTGTGTGTCTTTGTGTGTGTCCATGGCACCCACGACACGGAATCCTAGTATGGGGCTGTGAGTGTGAAGCGGTATGGAAAGCGTTACTGTACAATAATCATCTTAATCGGTTCACCCAGTCAAAAGTTATATGGTAACATAAAAAATACAGCCGAATTGAGAAGTACCTCCTTTTTTAAGTCTGTTAAAAAACATGGAATTAGCTATAGGTAGGTACATCTCATATTCGACGTGCCTTCGCAATGTTCCTAATCTATACTCATACTAGTTGACCTGGCGAACTTCGTCCCGCCTAAGAACCAGTAAATGTTGTGTTGACTTATTAGCTTCATGGTTCGATGGATGTCTTGATGTAAGGCTGCACT
>DWQK01004890.1:0-10019 GCA_018231225.1 Noctuana stator | reverse complement strand
GGTCTCCATTCGAGGACTTTTCTTCCCCATCGGTTGTCAGTCCTTCGAACGATGTGGCCTGCCCACTGCCACTTCAGTTTGCTTATTTTGCGAGCTATGTCGGTGACCTTAGTTCGGATTCGGTCGCGTAGAGAAATACCGAGCATAGCTCTCTCCATAGCTCGCTGAGTGACTTTGAGCTTACGAATGAGAACAATAAAAATAATAAACGAAAATTAACGGTACATAGTATGTAGCACTTTGAAGTAAAACTTTTTATCGTTTATGATAAGCAAACGAGCAAGCAGCCACATAACGGTAAGTAGTCTAAACAACGAAGTAATCGGTAAACACACATTAAAAACAACACCTCCTGTTTTCAAGTCGGTAAAAAAAAAGAACTTATATAATATTGTGATATGTACTTTTACCCACCAAAATGAAACAACAAAACGAAACTTCAATGGAATTTGCTAAAAATAATGGCGGTTCTAAGAATTTACGCCATGAAAAGCTAAATTTTACTCCAGTTCTAACTTATTTCCTTTGCAATCGATATCAAAGTTGAATGAATCTAATACTTCATTCAAATCACGTCCTCGAACAATCAAAAACGGGGTCTTCTTACATTTATCGTTCGTAAATCGTCCGTCGTATTCATAAAGTAATATTTATGAATTCATTTTCATGCCTGTAATACATTTTTTTTGCGCGCCGACAAAAGTAGAAAAATAAAATTACAAATGATTCTTCACACTCCGCAGGATTCCTTGTGTCGTTGACACACACAAAGACACACAATAATATACACAAATACGCAGAATAGAAAAATCACCGGAAATATAACCCTGAAGTTCCAAGATTGTTTGAACGGCGGATTGGCATGGTAACCACACAAAATATATATCATGATTAAAAAAATTACTGTTAAGAAAATCCAAACGTGAAAACAATGTATATTCAAATACTAATTATTTAACTTAATACTAACAAAAGAAAATCATCCGATATGACATTTATCAAGCTTACCTCATGATAAATATCAATGCCCCCGCAGCCTACATTCCGCGATTTAAACCGATCAGCATTCGCCTGCCGTCGGATTGTCGGAATTAAAACTTTGACAATGCGTGTAGCATCGTAAAAAGCAATAAATTTGTTCATTTCTAACTGTACCGCTAACGAAACAGCAAATACAGTCGGAAAATGCGGTCCACCGAAATTCATTTGACAGTATCGTAGACACCCTATACTTTTCCGAAACATCTTCTAATTATTATGACTTCACTCTACAATACTTTAGGTCCCCATAAGCTCTATGTGTGTATTATACAACTGCTGCAACATAGTTGCGTTGACGGCTGCCCAGTGTGCGGGGATCGTAAATTTGCGACTGCTGTAAAGTTTAATAAATGCTTTAATTGTGTAGTAAAACACATAAGGGTCCACTTAATAAAAACGGAACGAGAAAAACGCAAAATTTTATTTTAAAGTCAACTTTAAAATCCTGACTTGGAGTAGAGATTATAATTACAATTAAATTTTATTTTATTTAAACATACATTTCATACTTTGCATAACAATATGTTAGTATATTTTGATTAATAAAATGATCCTTAGGAACTTTTTTTATAGACAGCCTTGCAAAGAAGCAGGCAGGCCACCCCATAATACTACCTATTTACGTATTGTTAACTTGTGTTGTACACTTTTAATAACTTTTATTACCTCACAACTAACCCCTAACACTAGTGTTTTTAGGGGAAGAGAGATAGATAGTTTTTTTCTCCCTCTTCTTTTTTTCTCCAGGCCAACTATGCCAAAAGCCAAAAGGGCTTAGTCACAATACGAAGCATCTTTACCGATTCGTTACCGATCATCGCTTTAATATCGATCAAACAGTCAAACGGAATTGAATTATTTAATCGTCCCCTTCAGTATGCGTGCATAAAACTTTGGTAACAAAAGCTACCGTTTACATTAAATTAGCAATAAAGATTTCAAAGTCAAAGATTCAGACTTTAACCAGGAAAATCATATTTCGTCATTACAAAACAAAATGGCGATTAAACGGGGGAAATCATTAAACGCTGTCCGTCATAAGACAAAAAGGAGCCTTTTCCTTTGAGTGTCTTCACAAATCAACTTTGAAGAATCTGCCAAATTAAAAATACAATTAAACTTTGTTAATCATGGGCGCTGGGATCCGTGGAGCGATTTCTTTGCCCATTTGCTCTAAAGGAAACATACGAGTCGTGACTTTGAGCGGAACCGCCGCTCGTTTCGCTCCTAACACGCATACTGACGTTGACGTTGACAATAGGGAGTAGGGAAATACTTATTTTCTAAACTAATTTATCTTAGCTCTACACTAGGACTTTGTCGATGCTACAATGGACACACACAAAGACAAATCTAAATTCACCTATTCTGCACCAACGGGATTGCCCCAATTTTTGTGCTAAACTTAAAAATTTGTAGGCGGACTTCTTTTAAGGATCTTGTAACACACTACATAATTAAGTTTTATAATATAGAACGTTCATAGATAGATTCGTACTTAATTGGTAAGTTATTATGAACTTACCAATTACGTACGTACCTCCCCATCACCGTTTTCGAGTATATGCCATGTTAGATAGATATAAGTAGTTTAATAGTACATTATACACCCTTAATACACTTCAAAGTCTTATATACCCCAGTTCTCAGTATTTCAGTTCCCGGTTTGCTGAGATCCCAGTTTTCAGTATTCCAGTTTCAGGTTTGCTGGAATACATTTACAGTTCTATGTAAATTCTGAAAAACCGTACGTTTTTCCGCGACTCCTTTCGCGTACATTTCCATTATAAATCGGTGGGCTGACCAGCGAGCAGCCTTTCTATTTACTCGCGAAATTCACTTCGGTGTTGTTCAAGAGAATCATTGGATAAATTATCGCAAAAATTTCGATTGGAACTTCGAATTCTGAGCCTTTTGATCTCCTGCGTAATCGAGATACCGAATTAGTGATGTTCCCTTGAACAGCACTAATTTCGGGACGCTTTTAATATTGGGAACAAAGTAATTTTTTAAATGTTTAGGACTTATACAGAATTGAAGGAAAATATAGACTTACGAATAGATTGAATCTGCCTGCCTATCTGCAACCCTATTTATGGTCCACTGCTGGGCACGTCTCTCCCTATAACTGGGTGGTCTGAAGCATACTCATCACGCTTCACGCGGCTCTAATTCAGATCGGTGGAGATTAGGTTAAGGTTAATCCGTGTTGGATGTTGTCAAACCGCTGAAAGGCCTCCGAGCCTATATCTTAAGATGTTAAGTCTTAGTCTTAAATAACGAACTAAAAAAATAACAAGATAAAACCAACAGACTGGCTAAAACCTCTCCTCCAGTTTAATATTTGGGTATTATTTTCTTTTTTCCACAGAAAATAATTTGGGAATGTTACGGGTTGGGAGCCCAATTTACTGAGGAACTACATGTCAGTGACATTGCTTTATATAAAACTTGATTCGGGATATTGTAATCACAATATATCATTACGTATTATAATAATGCTGTTCTTTTGAACGTAAAATATTTTTCTTGGGAGTCAAATGTAGGTATATTTTGTGTTCTAGAAATAATAATAAAACCTTCGTTTAAAGGCACAGTAACTATCACATTTTACGTGGATGCGTCGCTATTGGATCTCCATTTTCCCTCCTTTGCAATGTTTGGCAAGTCTGAGAAATAATATTAGGCACACTTTGTGCTTCCATTTTTGTTGTTATTTCGAATAGAACAACGATAAGGACAAATCCCTAAATGGGCCAAGATGCGAGGAACAACTGATATTACTTTTATTCGAGAACCTTCCGGAAGTTTCCCTCAAGTATCATTAAACACGGGCAGGGTATCGGCAAGTTTTAAGAGATCTCTATTTTTACAGGTCAAGGAACGTTGTCTTGTGTAGCTGAAAGTCGCGGGTAGGGTGAGACTGTAGGCATAAGCGGAAGCGGGACTGTATGAAGCTGCATGATCAACGCATTTAAATAGTTTGACCCTGGAGCATGCCTTGGCGTGTCATGGCTCGTCGTGGCGAGGAAGAGACAGACCATAATTTGATAGATTGACGTTACATTCTTCGTACATTATAATCTTACGTAAATTCCATCTGTTAAGTAATATTAATAACATTTCTAATTCAATATTTTATTTAAACATAAGCCAAACTAAAAACTAATAAAATAAAATATTTTTAATGTTGTTATTATAATATCAATTAAAATTTATTGACTTAATGATTAAGCAGTGTGAAACAAAAGTGAGTCGCGTAATACAAGCATAGTTTATAATCGTCGTGTCAGTAACTGAAGAAGAGCGGAAGGCTACATTTAAAGGATACTTCTTTACTATTATCTTCATATACCTGTGCGAAGCCGGGGCGGCAGCTAGTGTTAAATATTTTTAGTTCCAATTTAATATTCACAAAGTTTCAGGACCACTTCATAAAATTGCAAATCTTTTGATATAGAGTTAAGTTCTTTATCCATTAAAAGAAGTTTAAACTTTGTAGTTACGTGAATGGCGGAGATTTTAAAATATAGTTAAAGAAATCTAACTTGTAGGATTCTTAAATAACTTAAAGCGTTGCGTTAATATTTTTATTATATTACGTTTTACATTTATTAAATTACATATTACAAGCACCTAAGCGTTGAGACTTGAGATTACAATTAAAAGTAATTTAACTTCCGACGGGTTACTTAAACGTACGCTCAAATACAGTACTTTGAAAAGATCTAATTATATTATGCTCTTTTAAGGTTGTTTTAGGTTTTACCATTTCTAACATTGATTTTTTTAAAGTTTCTAAGGTGTTCTTTGATATATTAGACTGAATGCTTCAATCGAGTCGCTAATGCAATGACATCACACCATTATGTCAAAACTTCTGGTTCGTACGACGTTAGTATATATTCGATTGAATTTCCTCGCGATGTTTCTTTTATTCGTTTGGATTTTTAGTTTTGTTGCTGCGTTTCTGATATTTTTTTAACCCAATACAAGTAAAAAAAGTAGCTGACGAATTGTGGCAAAGAAATTGTTATAAATGATTATATTTTATAAGAATTTTATGCTCCACTGCTGGGCATGCGTCTACCATGTTGCTCCAATTAGGATTTGTAGAAATGAAGGTTAGATGCCTACCTGTGTTGGATATTATGAAACCGACAAAAGGGCCTCCAACCAGGTTTAACGACTTTTATGGCTGCCTCGCCTACTTTTAGGCCTGCGTGCACCCATGAAGCATGATGCATTATTATAGTAATTTCGAAAATTAGTATAATTAAGATACTATAAATATTATAAACAAGATACTATACATATTTTGGCGATTCGCGTCACGGTGTGTCGTATACCTCAAACTGCAGCTTAACAAGAGACGAAACGATATAAAAATATGAAGATAACATAAATTCAGTGTCAACACAATTTCAGAGCAATAAAATGACACAAAGCAACACTCCCCGTTATGTCAACGACGAATCAATTCAACACATGACGAGAACGCTTCTTGTGAACCCTTTATTCGTGACTTTATTACGCGTATGACAGACGAACACAAAAGGACGAATTGTCACTGTACGATGCTACAGTCGTATGAAAGAACTGACGGGACATTTTTAGAATTGATTGAGATTGTAACCATTTATCAACCAACTTCAAGAAAAGAAGGACCCAAATTGAGGACCCAATTCGACTGTTTTTTTAATGTTTGTCACCTCATCACTTTCGACTGGGTGAATCGATTTGGGTGATTTTTTCATTTAAAAGCTGATGTTTCCCGTTTGGTCCCACTGTAACTTGGTCCAATTCTGACAACGGCATTCATGAGAAAACCATATACGTCCTAAACTTAAGTATGTACGCGACGGAGAAATTTGTGCAATTTATATTATTACTAGCTGTGCCACCCGCGTTAAGAATAGTGACATAATACTTGATAGCCTACAACCTTCCTCATGAATGTAGCTATTATATACAAAAAGAATTTTTCAAAACGGTCCAGTACTTCCTGATATTAGCGTGTTCAAACAAACAATCAAACAAACTTCAGCTTTATATTATTAGTATAGATATAGATACAATATATCTGAAACATTATTACATTACTTCTATTTTGATAACTTGGAACAAAGCAGAAACAAAGAACAGGATGTTTCTTGTTCTCGAAAAGGAACAAGGAACTTCCTGTGACGAACATGACATACAGTCACATTACAAAACTAGATGCGAAAGATGCTATCTTGCAGCATCCGGAAAAGAGGATTTGTATAATCATTAAAAAGGAAAGAACGCTCGAGATGTATCATTAAAGAGTATAGTTTTTTTATGAGTTAAACCACTAATGCCTTCAAGCTTTTCTATGTCCCACTGCTGGGCACAGGTCTCTTCACACAACCGGGGAAGGCCTGAAGCATACTCGTCTCCGCTGCTCCATTGCGGATTCGTTACGGGTTAGTGGCCAACTCGTGTCGGATTTTGGCAAACCCATTGATATACTAAGAAAGCTTAGATTCACTGTCACATACAAATTTAAAAGTGTCTCCAAAGATATAATAAAAATACTTCCTAATTTATAAAATACTACCTGTGCTACGCGATTTCACTCGCATTAAGAATAGTAGCGTAATACTTGATAGCTTATAACCTTCCTCATAAATATAACTATCATATAGAAAAAGAATTTTTCAAATCGGTCCAATAGTTTCGGAGCCTATTCAATACAAACAATACAATTAAAATATTTCTCTTTCTAATATTAGTATAGACAAAGTCAAAACTTAGCACAAAGCACATTTTAAGGAATTTAGTGAACGGTATGGTTTAAGTGGGGTAGAAGTTATATCAATGCTTTAAACATAGCAATTAGGACGATGTGCAATTCTCACTGATATTACCTGCTTTTGACCAAGGGTTCAGAAGGTTCTAAGATGGTGGGCCTTCCCACCCAGCTGACCGGAGATGAGCGGACCCAAGAGATCCCGTCTATGTCTACCGTCCCGAAGCGGTCTACCGTACTGGGGATAGAAACACTTAGGCTCACATGCGCTTATCTCTCATTCGACTACGGTACCCGAAACCAAGCCGAGAACTTTCTCAAACTTTAATGCTTAGCTCGTTTAAAAAAAGCTTTTACTTTAAAGAGCTTAATTGAAAGCTAAGTAGTTGGGCGCTAGTAATGAATATTAATACGAGAGTGTCTTGAAAGTTTCATGAACTTTTCTTTACATTGTCTTCCTTTTTTCAGGTAACTTAGACTTTCACAGTAAGCTATATATAGCTAGTTTCAGAAAGCTCTTTTTAATCTGTATTGATTTATTTATACACAGATTAAAAACATTAAAGGATTGCCGAGAGGTTTTTCGCTTTTTTCTCCCAGCGTACCTTAGCCAAAAGAGCGCCTAAAGTTGATCCAGTGTACAAAAGCACCTTAATTTTGATTTCAATAAGCGAATTAGGAGTTTTTGGCTGAGAGTTATAAAGTAATTTAGATTACGTGCGTTTTTATATTGATGTACAATTAAAAACTTACCCCTCAGGTAGGTAGTTTAATATAATAGTTTAATTAATAAGTCTAATGATTTTCATCTTGCTCGATAATTTACTAATTAACATTCTAACAGGTCTAAACAGAAATTGGTCGGTTAGTTGGGAAAGTTTAGAGTCGCGAACAACATTTGATGTTAGCTAACAATTAAACTTGAAGGTTAAAGGGTCTAAGTTCTTAGAAACTTTAACTGATGTAACTAATAGTTACTACAAGTAGTTTGTAGTCAGTTTTTTATCATTGAAGGTTTTCTGAGTGTCTACACAATTTTCTAACCACTTTCGTACGGCTTAAATTTTAGAGCAATTCCCGATTCATCTTCACGAGCTTATTGTCAGACGATATTCCACCACGCTGCTCCGATGTTTGGTGGAGATACGGGTTAGTGGCCAACCCGTGTCGGATGTTGTCAAATCTCAAAGGGCCTTCGACGGTTAACGTGCCCTCCAAAGCACGGTAGCGCGCATTAAGGTCATAGTGTCTTCTCGTCTTATGGTGGATTATCACGCTTACGAGTATCTAATTCGGGTGAAGGGACTCCGCTAGCCTTAAATTGAAAAATCCTTTTCAATGTTGCTTTCCGTTTGGTCCCATTATAATTTGGTGCAGTTCCGACAATGACATCCATGTAAGTCTTAAATTTGAAAAATTGCATTAAGTATGCGCGCGGCAATATTAAAAAGTCGACTGTCTTCGTAAAGCGATTTATTTACCGAAGAATGATTAGTAGGTACCTTTTACAGAAGTCCAAATGCATTTCCGTACAGTTCCATACTGTTGTTCAGAAACTTGTAGCCATTCTGTGCACACGGACAAAATTTGTAACGATAATCCGGTTGTCCCGGGACCAATGTAACTGATCGCTTTTGTTTCGAAGTAGCTATATGGAGCGTAGCAAATCAACTTCGGAACTTCAGCGTGTTCTGAACAGAACAGCTGGGGAATCCAAGTTGGGTTTAGTTAAACTACTGTGTCAATATTTACATATGCACACGACCTTGATAAAGGTTTTATCATACTCAGTCATAAAGAGTTTTATAATATAGGTACTTAAAGTTTTAGTGCATTGGGTGGTTATAATCGTTTTCTTTAAACAAAAATTTATGTATGGATTTTTTTTAGTTTGAAATAGGCTTGCAATCCTGCCGGATGGTAAGTGAGATGGTTAGAAGGTTTCTATTCACTCATTATCCACCAATTCGCATTGGAGCAGCGTGGTGGAGTATGCTCTAGGCCTTCTCCGGTTGTGGGGAGAGACTCGTGTCCAGCAGTGGGTCATAAAAAGGGTTGAAGCCATTCACTCATTATAGGGTCATAATAAAATAAATATTTTTTACAAAATTGCTGTTAGAATTTTTTGAAATTTCCAGTCTGCTTTCTGACTAATCCGACTGGAATATCTATCATAATACTTAATTTTACAACGAAAAAGTTTTTACAAATTATGAGTAAAAAATGGTAAAAATGTGTTTATTCTAACAATAAACTTTATTAAAGAGATACAAAATTTAATCACGTTCCTATTCCTTTCTATTTCTTTGCTTTAGTAAGTAAAATTGCTTTGCGGCTTAGGAATAAAAATTAATTAAAAATGTTACAAACTTAAGTAAGTAAAACCTGTGTGGTGTATTGGGTACCACGCCAGTCCACCATTCGAAGAGGCCCAGGTGCGATCTCCGGCGGGGCAGAAATTTAAATTATGAAATTTGATTTCTGTTCTCGGTCTGCGTGTTTGTGTAATTGTCTTTGTGCGTGTCCATGGCACCCACGACAGGGAATCCTAGTGTGGGGCTGTGAGTACTAATCGTTATTTAATTTATTTAGTAAAACAAGGAAAAAGTAGGTAAGATTCTTTCTTGTAATACAAAGACGAAGTTGTGAGTAGTTGTGAAGCACGCATAACTGAGTAGAAACTTTTAGTTCTATGTAATTAATATTAATAAAATTTGATTTAATTTTTGCTTTAAAAATAATTTTATTGGTGTCAAATTATTTGTGTTAACTTTCTGTGTCTTACAAATTTTAAATAGTTTATTGAAGTCATTTTTAAAACTAAAATACTCGTAACTTAGCGAGAGCAATCTTCTGCGACCCACAAACTGCATTTGTAATTTTTCAGGTAATATTAACTAATTATTAATAATGTTTTGTATTCTTGAGTGAAATAAATAAATAAATAACTTCCAAGGGACGCTTTCATTCGTTCAGTGAACGTAAAATTTACAACGGCCAGTTAATAAGGCTAACGCAGACAATTTACTTTAATGTACACCAGAAAATTCCAATGTTAAATAGCCTTTTACAGTTAACCGTTTTTATTTTTTTAGCCGAGGAAAATTTCAGTGTAACAAATTTACCTACTTGGCTAGCGACGATATCTTTTTATGGAAAGGATGTGGCTGACGGGATAGAAGGTAATAAAAGTTTATTTTTGTTC
>DWQK01004889.1:0-10019 GCA_018231225.1 Noctuana stator | reverse complement strand
CCGACGGCTTAACGTGCCCTCCGAAGCACGGAAGCGCGCATGAAATTTGCCACTAGCGGTGACCCATCCGAGTACCGACCGCGCCCGACGTTGCTTAATAATGTGATCGCTTGCGATCCACACTACCAGCGGGGCTATGCGCGCTTTACGTAGCAATAATGATATAATTTAATTTATTGAATAAACCACAAGGAAGTTGTAAGTCATATAAGTGTGCTATATATATGTATACATATTTGTACTGCGTATCAAATGTTAATTATCATTTTGGACATGAGCTGCAGACATTGAAAGATGAGGCTTCACCATCTCGATCCTTATTGTAAGGAGTAGTAATGCCTGTATGTAAAACATCTGGTCAAAATTGATCAAAGCATTGAGACAGTTGGAATTATGAGTATAAGAAGTAGGGATAGAGAAGCTGTGGTATTATATTAAGGTATCGGAAATGCTCGTAAGACCCACTACTATCTTTCTAAGTAATCTTGCTGTAGAATAAGTCCCTTATTGATCTGTAACTGTTTGATATTAATTATTATTATACCAAAATAAAATAGAACCTAAATAGGAGTTCGAAAGTTAATTTGGGCTTAATAATTATTAATTTCTATTCTAGCGAACTCTGTGCGGGCCAAGCTACAGACCAGTGTCGCCTTATAAGGCGTAACTCGGTACCCGCTTATTTAAAACCGATTTAGTACCTACATCTACATAAGGACGTAGAAGTCGCCACTTTGTCAGAGCCGCCCTACTGGTACAGGAAACGACAATATAATTGTGATTACATATGCATAAGCTTAAAGCTTTGGAGAAAACAATAAGATTTTAATGTTTCGAACTATTACTGAGTGAATTGCGGTGTTTACCGAAATTATACGTCAATATGTTCCCACATCAGCATCGCCTTTGGATCCTTCTAGGAAAAACGGATTTGTAGCTTCTTGTAATTTAAGTTGGTATTTCAGTAATAAATTATGAATTAGATAGTTACAAACAACATAAAACAATGTACCTTCATAATACTATTATAATAGTGCCAAGATAGCCTAAATGTGATAAATGCCCAAATATGTATAAGTACTTGAAAAAAAACTAATTCACGTTGACTCAACTCTCAATTGTTTTGATAGCAAAATAGATTCAGTTTCCAAATTGAGATACCTACACCTCAATTTTAATTTCACAATTAAATTCATAGATGTCGGGTATTGTTAGCACTAAATATTAAGAACTTAGGTACCTACTTATAGTAGAGGCTTTAATGGTGAAAATATTTCTATAAACTTACCTACTATGAAAGAAGTAGTAGACGAAGATACAGAACAGATACAGAAATAGGTAGGGCTTGAGTCAGAATGCAGAACAAATAAGAATAGGTACCCAACATTTGATTATTCCGGTGAAAACAAATCGTGTAATGTGTGCCTCACGATGGAGGCGTGGACCGTCGTGCTAGGATCATTGATTCCAACTCGGTGGTCCGTAGACAGCTCTATCCGAGGAAACAGAGTACCTACTGAAGCAATATTCAAAGCCTAGTATCCCGCTTATACTGCTCATGTAACATCTCTGACTTAACAAAGTAAGAATTTAATACTCTAGATATGAGTATGTAATAAAAAAACAACAACATACAAATATGTTAGTACAAGTATTATCTAATACTAATAATGTTCAGAAAATATTATTTAAAAAAACGTAATTAGCAATCAAATTTTTAAGAATATAGTATTACATAATTGTTATATGATTTATCATGAAAATCCATAGTTTGAGAACTTATTTTATACTTACACGAGACTCTATTATGCAAATAGGATTAAAATATTAGCTTAATTGCGAACTATGCAAATAAATCTTAAGATCTTTTTATTATAATCCGCACGATAAAAAAGATTGCAAATAATTTGCGTTGAAATTCCAACGAAAAAAATAATAAAAGTGACAATGCCAATGAACATACGAGAACAAATCCCTTGAAACCGTGACCAAATTACGTTCGTGATGTGTCCAATTTAGGAATTCTTGCAGTTGACCGAGTTTGTTTCATCTAAGTCCGTCAAGGCTGATATATTACGGAGTGGCAATCAGTCAGGGCTATGAACTTGTGGGACTGGCTTCGTGTAATTGGGACCACCCACTGTGATATCGCCGCTGTTTAAAGAACAATACACCGGAGCGCGAATTTTGGCTAGCGCTCTAATGGGGCGGAATTGTTTCAAATCACACACATTTTTACGTTAATTGCATTATAGATATCTCCATAAAACCTTTGCTTAATGTAACTTTTTTATATAGGTACCATAAGTTAAATAAGAACAGAAAAGCAAGATTCGAAAAACATCGCAAAATCAAGGACGAATTATATTATAAAGACAATTATTGATCAAAGGACTAATTAAAATTGAGATTAATCCTGAAGAAATCGCATTTGAGTGCAACTTGAGAAAAGTATTTAGGTGATTTTTAACGTTTGGTGAAAAATTTGTGTATTTTTGTTATCAATATCTTACAACACAAAACTTAAAATAAAAGGAAATATATTGATTACGTATTTCAAAGCTACTTATTACTATTTATATTAATTAACTTTTGTAAAAATTGTAAGTAGGTACACAACAATTTAACAGAAAAGAGAAAATCATAAATTAGGTACCTATATAGAAAATATAGAAATATCAAATTTAAAGAATTATAAAGAATTCACCAGTAAATCTTACGTATATAAATAAACATTTATAATGTTCTGTTACAAAACTTGGTTTGCTCTAAACGGCAGGTGACCTATTGGCAAGTTACCATGGACGGAATAGAAATTACTGGGGTAGGAACCTACCTACAATGTTGCCGCCGCTAAATGCTCTGTATACTGAAGTCATTACAGAACTTATTTAATATAGAAAAATTATAGAAATGTTCACAAACTAAATATATTTTTTTTGTCGGAATACGAGTATAGCAAAGGTATATGAGAATAATCAGATAAAATGAAGAGCCCTTTTGCTACTAAAAGTGCTTGAGTAAGCTAGATAAATTTCACACGCTTATTGGCGAACGGATGCCGCCTCTTAGGACATGTCCTGTTGAAACCCTCATTCATACCATCAAGGCTCACTTCACTCACAATGAATCATCTTCGAGGGCTCTAAACCGCTGACTTGATTGAAGAGCCCATAGATTGGCAGTACGTGATTATTTTGGCACAACTAGAGACAGATCCGTGAGAACGGATACGGCAACTTACATAAATCACCGTTGGGGGTATCGATCGCAAAAAACGCTCCACATGCAAATGAATTCTCAACGAAACCACGTGGCAACGAAAATGAATGTAGGTATTCCAGTATCAATCACTTCTGGTTAATGTTGCTTTAGCAAACACTACAATTATATATACATGTTCTTTAAATACCTAGCTCGTTGAGGAGACTAATTTACGACCATATTTATTTTAATGTTAATTGGGTAACTACAGTTAATAGACATTGAATACGAGTAATGGGATAAGGCTGAGACGCGGTGTTACTGTGACTTAAAAACTAACACATAAAAGCATATTGAGTATATCGTCATAATATGGCTCATTACTACTTGTTGTATCGACATTTTCTAGTTTATATTGTTTGCTCTAGTTCTAGCAGCAGGTACAACTGTTAGAAAATAGTCTTTATATCTCTTAATTTTTATATAATATGTAGATGTCGGTACACATTGTACCAACACATTATTATATTTAATTTTGCACCTTTAATTACTCTATGTATATGACAAAAACAGTCAATTCAGCAACCTGTCGCACAAAATGAAAAATGTCTATAGTTGCATAAACATTTTTCCTTATCCACAAGGAAAAGCAATTTATATTTTATGGCGTAATATATCTTGAGCAGTATTACTAAAATAGATACTTATACTCGTAAAAGAGCTAACAAATTACTTTTTTTGACATGTTTTGTTTACTCTACTAGCGAAGTTGGCAGGACAGGTGAACTGTCCACAAGTAGGTTGATATATTTAAAAGCATACGTACGTATATTATTTAGCTGGACACATAAAATACACTTATTTTCGTTTATAAACTTTAAGAATGGCCATTAATTGCTGAACATTAAGTTATCAACAGATACACCTGCACCTACGAGGTGTGTAGGTAAGTACCTTCATAAAAATCCCTAAAATGTTAAAAGGAATACTTTTACTGACTTACGTATGTAGGTAATGCATTTAAAATAAACATAAATTTGCTTGTAACGAGATTTTAAGACCATTTTATTTATTATTGGTGCGTTTGGTATATATATTATAAGTTTTGTTTATGCTAAGATTCTAAGAAAAATATCTCTACATACAAGGTTAAAGCGTTTATTACTTTATACAAACTGTTTGGATTTCGAACTCGTTAATAAACTACTTACAACTTTTAATGATTTTATAGCTATCAGGTGGACGTGTTTTTTTTAAATTTACCTAACAAAGTCCACCCTTCAAGAATATTAACCTACGAGACTAGATTAACCTTATTTTTAATTTGTCTATGCCTTATAATCTAAGAAAAAAATTAAATAAGCTATAAGTATTATATTGTACAGACCACAACAGAGGATTAGGTTCTATGTTCGGCTGTGTGTATTTTAAAATATATAGAAAAGCAATAAATCAAAAATATTTTGTTTTTACAAGTTTAATTAAGGTAACTATTTATTTACTGTTGTAATTATTTTGTGTAAGTGTTATGGAGTAATATGCATCTAAAATTAAAGCATTAGGATTATTGTGGGTGCTTGCACTAACACGACACTTTATCGTCTGTGCGAAACATCTGCTCCCAATAGATTTAAGTACCTACCTACTGGTTTAGATAATAAGTGTTTAAATAAAATCACTTAAATAGAAAACAGAAAATTTTATTGCAATTTTGGAGAAATAAATACAACTAAAAACCTTAAAAAAATTTCACAAAACGAAACAAATGCAACAAATCTTACAAACTAAAGTCGTAGCTTTTTAAAATAAATTATGAATTTAATTCTAAAATACTTTGTACGAAATTCATTAAAAATAACTTAAAATAAAAACTATATGTTTTTACTATGTACAATTCTTCATATTCTAATAATCTCACTTTGGTAAACTGTGGTTAATGAGTTTTTATTTATTGGTGCTTAAATAGAAGGGAATCAAAATAAATCTATCTACGGGTACGCCTACTTTTATACAATAAAACTATACCTACCGAAAATTCTACTGCTATAAATACAAAATCAATTTAAGGTTGTACAAAATGTTACTCGAAAAAAAATAATATGAAAAAAAATTTAGAAAAATCAAATAATCGAACTAACAAACATTGAATTTAAATGTACATAACCAGTAATATGTAGCAACACATAATAAAATGACTGACTTAAAAAACTTACTTAAGTAGTTAAGGGAAGTAAATAGCAACTCAGTGACATTTTGCACAATTTAATGTCCCAATTGACCAGTTAGCATCTTAAGTAGCATCTCATAATTTTATATTAAATCTAAGAAAATGCCGTAAATGTTTATTAAATAACACTCGAAAAACATCAGGGCACGCATTAGCTCATGATAAATAATAACACAAGTTATCTTCTATATTAAAACACGAAAAAGACACTTTTACCATTTCATTTTTAACGAAATGAATAACTTCACAAATTCATGTACAATTAAGTGACATAATTAATTAAGTACCATTTCAGTAAATATTGATGTAGCTATTGAGTATACCTGCAACGCTATATTCTGGTTTAACAAACGAATACCTAAGCAATGGTCTGACGATGTTCCTGTTATAGAAGGTTATTGTGATATTAAATTAAAATGCAGATTAATTTTAAATTCAGAAAATATTTAAATATAAAAATAATTTGTAACTCTGTAAATAGCTTTACACAACAGTACCTAATCATGTTACGATTTTTAAACTAAATTTTAAACTAACAGTATGATTCGCAGACAATCAAAAGTCGTACGTGAGACATGTCAGGCGCGGCGAATAAATGTCGTTAAGAAGATTTAAGTTCATTCATATTCCTCACATTACCGTGCTTGCTGCATTATGCATAAAGCGAGCCTTGATTCAGGCGACGAAACATTAGTACCCGATTGGTTGCAGCTCGCATACCAACGAGTATGTGATAAAATTACAGAGAATTAAACACAAATTATGCGTAAGTGCATAATGGAGACAGTTTTAGCAACAATTTATTTTATGATACTTCATATGTATTCCAGTTACAAAAGCGGATATTGCAAAGTTGCTTAGTAGGTACCTACCTACCTAACTGTTTAGCATTAGTAGGTAGAAAATGTAAGATTTTCATATAAACATCTAGATGCCAGAAGGGCTAACAGTACAAATAACTAATGATCGAAGTGATGACAGAAGTTGAGGGGGTATTTAAGTATGGAGTGAATTCTTCGTCGTTAATAGCATATTTTCAAGAAAGAACTTATCCAAAGTAAACTACAGAAATGAAACTGACAATATAATGAAATAAATTAATTAACGTTATCAAAATAACGTCAATCTCACTAATCAACAGAAAAGAAAAAACAATCCAATTTCTTATCAAGATAGTGGAAATGGACTTGTGAATATTATCCGACTGGTTTTCCCATTTTGTATATTTTGTAGTAATTAAATGTGAATTAAGTAGATTAAATTAACCTTTTATATAAGGAAAATATGTTAAAATAACGTAAAAAAAAGAGTTTAATATGTCGCAGCCCAAAACTGACACGCGATAACCTACACGCGGAAGACGCATTTCGACATAGCCACGTTTTGTAAATACAGTTAGAGTGACTTTTTTAGTTGATATCAGTTTACGCGGCCACAATCGGAGCGCGCAAGACCTTGCCCGCGACCGGTTCCGACCACTTCATTACGAGCGAGGTGTATGTACCGAGAACCGAGAAACCACCAATCTCTGCTCCATCCATTGAACGTTCGTGGAATCTCCAAGAGTGGTGTTTTCGCGGTAAACACCAAATTAGAACAACATCGCGAATACTGTGATGAAAGCAAACAATTCATATAAGGAATCTGCGAATTATTGTCTTTGTGATTCTTAAAGTGACTCGTCGCCAGGCATATATTTTATTAGTCATTGAGCGTGAGCATTCTGAATGGAGAATGATAGTCCCATAAGCTGGACTAAAAATTATAAATACATTTTTTTAAAACGTTTTATGAAAATGTTACCTAATCATTTATTAGTACCTACTTTGAGTAGGTTAAGTAGGTTACATTATACATATTCAACAAGAGTGGTACACGGTATAAGTACTGTAATATTTAGTAAGGAAAAATAAGTGTAGAGAAAATTCATTAATGAGCTCGGAAATAAAAAATGATCGACATCGGATAAACTTTAAAAGGATTAAAAATATGTTAGGATTGTCGCTGGCATCCCACCCCGCATGTTTGTAACGCGGTGATGTTACTGAAAGGCGATTAGTGTCCCGCTCACCAGAATTAGCTACATCACACATCCTCTTCCCTGACTCCCGACAACAGTTTCGTTAAACGTTCCACTCTTGATTTTTTTTTACTTACTGTTCTTTGAGAACTGGAGAGAAAGAGAGAGAGATGTTGCGTGTAAATTCATCTGTTAGACATGTCGCGTTACCAGGCCAACCGTTAGATCAATCGGCGTGGCGCCGAGACGGGAACACTCCAGCATTTGTCACCGGACCACCGGCGCCGCCGTATTTATAGCGACGCCCGCGCACGCGCCCGTGGGCGGCGAAAGCGTTCCCTACGTACGCTTTATTCAGATATCTTTATTAACTATCCATGCATACACATAATTTTCCACCAACACTTAAAATTATAGCTATTCGACAACACTTATCTTACATTACCTTGCAAACCCTCATTTAATACACGCAATATAACCTATAATGACTCCTCTACTGTACATATTTACAACAAGCATTGTACTTATAACTTAAATCCTTTTTTCCTAAGATGAGGTAGTCATCGAGAATGTACATATTGTCACGTGTTAAGACGAGCCCTAAGGAATAAACAAACTAATATTAGAGGACCCGTAATGCCAACGGAGTTTGCTGCAGATGGCAAACCTTCATGTGGGGGTTTCCTATGGTGCTTCTCATCGTAGGCTTTTTCATGGCCTTTTGTATGATTTTTCAAATGCTTATGGAAGCATAGCCTCGCTAGATTATTCTGCATTCTCGGACAGTCATAATCCTCGTTTCCGTCGCAATGACACGCTGTAAGAGCAGCCGCTTTATCCTGCTTTCGTAATATTTCTATTGAATTAAGACACTTGCTCGAACACTTTCTGCCTCGGTATACCGATCTACAGAGATGATGATAATAGCTAAGGGCCGTCGAACACTGAGCATCGGCCAAACAGATGAGCTGGGAAAGTCGACAGGAGGAAGTAGCGTTAGCCGCTCCCCGCAGAACCTGAGGTCGACAAATGTCAATTCGTTGTTTAGCCTCTTCGCAGTAGTCGTTTTCACACTGACACTGTAACAAAAACAAAAATGCAATCAGTTCGTAGAACTGGAATAATTTTGGGAATACTATTTATTTTCGTCCAAAAAGATAGTCCGTTTATAAAATGTGGAAATATAAAACGTTAACTTTAACATATCAGGAAAATCATAAAACTACGCCCAGCATTATTATGTACCTACAGGTTTCTCAGTTCATAAAATATTTAACGACAGAAAAGCAATATGATTGCCGTAACGAACGTATTATTCAAAGAAAATCCTAATTTATAATGGATGTAAAAATATGTATTTAATGAGCGACATGCAAAGTAAACTTTGTGGTAGCAGGGTTTTTTTTATAATTAGATATTTATGATGAATACGTGAAGATGACGGAGCTACATTTCGCTAAAAGTATAACATATTACCTAATGTATAAGACAATTATAATTAAATTGTATATGTATTAATATTGGTTTACGGCGAATATGTAGTTAATTTACTTTTAGTAGTATGTTACAACCTACTTAATCTACGTGCTGTGTTTAATGAAGTAGAGGCAAACGAACTCTGGTATAATACAGATACAGTGTAATATTTTACTTTAACCGCTGTCGTAATTGGCTCCGTATTAACATAAACTACAGCAAAAATCATTTATACTATTCAGATTAGGCTCCGGAATGGAATTTATGAGTGACTCGAGCGTACAGTTCGTTCAGAGTGCTGTGTACTTCGTTACTAATTGAGAGCTTTTGACGGGAACATTTAATTAAAATTTAATTTATTGGTGATGTTGAATCGATGCCACAGATAAATAAAGGACTGGCCTCCGTCTTACGCTATATTTTTTGTGAGAACGCAGCAACACCTGCGCCTGCGCAAGAATGAACGCTGCGGTAGGTCCCGATCAAGACGTCAAATCTCAAGGCTGAACGCGGCCGCTCCTTTGCTCTGCCTTTCGATACACATTACCCAATGGTTTCACCGCAATAATCACATCGTTACACAGCCTCCATTAATGATTATAAACCAAACTTATCAAATAAAATTTTGATAAGAACTTTGGTTCATTTCAGTTCTACTCTTTATTTTCATTTCGGATAAGCGTAAACATGATTTTACAAATACATAATCTACAACAACGAATAAAATAATACCTACTTATTTTAAAAACAATAATCGGTAGGTATTTCTAAAAAGCAAAACCAGCAATTTGTTAGCTGCTTCCCAAATTCATAGGTTCCAAGAGTTTTGCACTTTTTTTTTTAATTTAAGCTGTAGATACCTAGTAATTGCGAAATACAATTTCTCGTAGATTAGTGAGAATCGTGATAATTTAGGAAATAAGTATACCTACTAATTATTTGATTTGATTATAACTTACAATTACAATACCAAAAAGAGTATCATATCAAATATAATTATATATCAAATATATAATTATATTTGATATGATTTCCATAATGTTATGCACAACAAAATGGAAAATCATATCCACGAAATAAGCGTCGTTTCTA
>DWQK01004888.1:0-10019 GCA_018231225.1 Noctuana stator | reverse complement strand
GCGGTGGTACTTCCCCGGTCAAACCATACAAGTTCTACGACCTACAAAATAATATCCGTTTATCCGTAAAAAGAGGATTTCAGGGAGCACCTATTTCCAGGCACTGTTCGGGCACCCTAGGTGGGAAAACTCGCCCTTGACGTGTTGAATGCCATTAATGTATTCACCCGCTTTACGGCGTGATAATGTTGTGCTAAGCGCCTTATTCGATGGTCCAATTCTTACTTATATTTTCTTAAAAAACATAATTTATTTCTTGCCTTGAAACCTGCGTTTGTTGACAAAATTGAATTTTAATCTGTGTACTCGGTGGTTTAAATTAATGTGCCTACTACGCACGTAAGTTACGAGGGATTATTGAACTGGCGTAGAAGTCCTTTGAAGTGTTACCCTGTGATCTTGGAACGAGTATTAATAGTTTCAATAAATGAAATCGAATTTCGAAACCCAATACATATATATATGAATCCATATACTTTTTATATCTTGCAGAACTTGATTTGCTAAACGAAACTTCAATTTCTATTCTCATCATGTACCTGAATACTAATTTTATAAATTTTGAAAAGCCAGACGCAGTTTATACAACTACGAATAAAATTATGACTCATATTGATTTTAATACAACGGCTAGCAGATAGCTATTTATATTCGAGCAATTATTTTATCATGACAGTTACTACAAGTTATTGAATATGCGTTTTATAATTAGGAATTAACTATTATTTTCAAGGATTATCAAGTTTCTGCATAAAATAAAATACGTTTTTTATGTATTTAAATGATGTATGTATTTTAAAAAGATTTTGCTTGTGTCGTCACTTTTCAGTAAACTCAGATTAGACTAACTTATGAGAATACATTTGATTGACCGGTTTAATTTTATCAACATATTTATATTTATCTAACTTAAATTTTTTTAGTAGCAAACGAACATACGGGCCATCTTTGTTAAGTAGTCAATGTAGCCCATGGACACCCACGTCCAACCTCGAATTGAGAGAAATCTACTTTCTATTAATGCTAAGTGACAAATTATTTATAAGAATACCAGTTATGTTTGTCAAAAAATATATAAAAAAATGTAATAAATTTTTTTACATTTTTTGTTCATTTATATTAAACATTGCCTTACCAAATTAATATAGGTAGTTAATTTACGCGTACCCAAACCCATTATAGCGTTAATCGGTTTTAATAAATTTAATAGTATTCGCGTCGACGGCTTGGAGCAAGAATTATCTACATGGGCAGGTCCCAGCAAATTTCATTTGTTGGCAAGGTTGGAAAATCAATCCCTTACTACCTGCGTTAAGCACTTTAGATTAAAGGGGATACGTTGCTAACGTGACTGGTAATTTCGTTATTAATTGTTTACAGTTATAGTTAGATCGCCACGTTACTAATGTTTATAAATGGTAGATTTATCTATTCTGTAGTTTAGATACAAAGTCTCCACTAACATTAAGTTTTAGTAATCAGAATTTTAAGGCGAAAATCTTTTAAATATGACATGTTATTGTTAGGCGCTTTAATTTATAGTATTGTTAGTGTGATTCACACATTATCTACTCTCATATTAATTACTTTGAATTCGATCTTGTAAGTAAAAAAATACATAACTTATTATGGACCCGGTGCGCGTAACGCGGCGATATTATTGTTGTGCGTCGCCGGATAATGTAACTAACTAGATATTATTATTTACATAGATAGTTTAGATATTATCGTACTATGACCTGTATATAGTGTACATACTTATAATATACATATTAAGTACATTCATTTAATGTACTAGCTTGGACTGTATCTACCTACGTATTTACTGTTATGTACGTCGAGGCGTTTGCAGAATTTCGTGGCCTAATTAAATAAGAGCGTCTTTAGCTAAACGTCTGGCTCTGATTTCAGTTAAATGTCTAATTAATTTTATTATACTAACATTATTTGGTTGTATTCTTAAATTTTATATTTTATATTTTAAACATTGATATTTTTATAGTAAATACATTAAAAGAATCTCAATTATAGGTATATGGAAACTTTTTTATGATTGCTAAAAAAACTGAAGTTCCTCGTTGTACCTCACTGTTGTACCTTAATAGCTATTAAAAAAAATTGTCGTGTTGTCTTCTGGCACGAGTAGGTAATAAGATGCCGAAATAGCCGGCCGATGTACCTAGGTATAATTTGACACAGTTTTGTTACGCGGCCAAGTGCGGTGTTGAATATCGGTCAAGTTTGCGTTTTTGCTTTTCTAATCACTAGAATAATCACTATATACTTAATATAAAAATAAAATCGCCCCGACGTGTCTATTTGTTTGCTTGGAACTCGTTAATCTTTTAGCTCTCAGGAAACGGATTTTCACATGGCTTTCACCAACGCACGGACTGGTTCTTGGTGTGTAGTGCTGAGGGGGTATAACGCAATCAAAAGAAACAAATTAACTGACCAATTAAATTAAACAAAACATGGCCGAAATTGCGTGTGAGGTGAGACAGACAATGGCACATACGAGTATGTAATGAGAGCCAAATACACATTTCTTCAATTACTTACATTTCTATTCAGACGAAAAACATTAAAGTTTTCTTGTCCATCGCGCACGGTCATTTATAAAGAAACCTGTCAAAGTTCTCAAAAGTACTGCCAATTGCGGAGCTCACGATCCCATCGGCTTACCGGCAGTCATATAAATTTTCATTTAGGCCAAACCCTTGGGAATTCTCTCACTCGTAATAAACACACGTTACGTGGACATATTTTTGTACTTGTAGAAACACACCCCTCACGGGAGTCTAAATGAAACGTTAGTTAATATAAATGATGAGACTACATGAGGGATGTAGACTAATTTTAATCGAGTTTCCTTCGCATAACATAATAATATAATTGGTCTCTAACAATGTTCCTTTGGTAGTTCGTGCTATCTAAAGGCTAATTACTTAGACTGTAGTAATATACTTTAATGTAATTTCGTTTCTTTCGAACAAATGTAGAACACTACAGTTTGTAGTCTTGTAAACTTTTGACCTTCGAAAATTTCTTACAGTTCACGAAGAAGTGACTCGATTAAAATAAAGCTAACTTGAGACGGAAGCAAATACAAAGTCAGAGTTATAGCAGTAGAAATCACTTGTTTACACGTTTCAAACTGTTGCAACAAGTTAACTAGTACTTATTCGGTTATAAACTCAGCGTAGAATCCCTAGTACACACTACATTTTGTTTTTGAGTAGCGTTCCCAATCATACATAATATAATACAATACTTTTTTCATACAAATATCCTCCAACCAAACCAAACCAGATCTACGTAATACCTATACGTAAATGAATAGCTTTAATTGTAAGTAGTTTAAGCGTATGTCTAAAGGAACGTTGTAAAAGTTATTTCAAGCTTTGTTTACGGAAAAATGCAACTTTTCTGTAAACAGTGAAAGTTGGCATAAGTCTCTGTAAGAGCCTTTCGACCCAAGCCACTGAGCGTTAACGCTTCAATAATCTCTTTTGTTTGAAGTTTGCTGCCAGAACTCGCGGCGACTACACACTAGCAAAACTTTCTGCCAAATTAAGTGTTCAAATACTACTAATGCCCTTTGTGGGTCCGTTTGAAATCTTCGTAGTATACCTACAGATAACATTTATTTAATTATCGAACATTCGAAGCTTCTTATAAGTTTTATTCACGAGACATTATTAGGTATAGAAGGTGGTTTAAAACTATCTTGTGTATCAATGAATAGGAAAGATTTCGGACCTAAAAATAATGTTTTCGATGTAAAACTGGTAGCGTTACTTTCTTCAGGAAAGAATGTTTTATCTTCCTGTAAAACATTTAATCATAACTGAAATGATGCTTTTTAATCTAATAAAAGATAGAAACCTAATACAAAATATTGATGCAACACAATATCTGATGTTATCGAAGAAAAATTATATTTCCTTCTCAATTTCGCGAGTGATAAATCGTTTCGTATAGTAATTGAAAATACGTGATCGAACATAATTCAGTTTTTCTCGTCTCCCATCTTGGTGTAAAAAGGACAGCCTCGACAGTGATAATGGGATTCGAGCAGAAAAAGTTGACCGACCGTCGAACGTAATTTGCTGCTTTAATACTTAGTTACCCAATTTTTACCTACACATATAAATTCGTCTTCGAGCTTGCTTTCAGTGCAATATAAGTTTTTTAGAAAATACTTATATTACTTATATAGGCTATATTTCCGCTTTTTAAATCTAAGTTATTTCAGGATAAAAGAACAATAACAGTAACAGGAAATACTCTTTATTTTTTGTTTAGTTTACGACCCGTGTGGTGTAGAGGTTAACATGTTGAAACGCCATTGACGGGTCCTAGGTTCGATTCCTGACGCGACACACATAGAAATAATGAATTTTGATTTTGTGTTTTTGCTTTTATTTGTTTTTGTTTGTGTTTATGTCTTTGTATGTATCCATGGTACCATGGTACCCACGACACAGGGAGTCCTAGTGTGGGACTGTGAGTGTGAAGCGGTATTTGTACAACACAAATAGCAAAATAAAATGAAGAATGTAGTTATAGTCTTTTGCACAAATATTTATAAGAAAAGGAAAAGCAAAACCTTTAAACCTGTGAAACCCATCTCGAAGAAAAGCAGAGTGACCAAAAGCGTAACAGTAAAGGAAAAAGTTATGACATGATAAATTTAATTTCGCCAGACATAGTCGTGAAATTAATTCTAACGATAGGAATTGCTTTCTACGCGATACCTTAATAAATCTACCTATATCTATATTAATACGTACCAAAATACGTGTACTTAGACACGATTAAATAATAAAGGTTACATGACCTTTTACAAAATATAAGTAGAGACTTTGATTGGTTTTGTCGGCCTAATTAAATTCTCAGGTAGAGTGTGATGACAGATATGTTTTATAAAAGGGCTTCAAGATTTAATACCACGGTAAAATTTTAAGGTCCTTGACATTTGCAAAGCGTAAATAATTAGGGATCGCACGCGACCTATTATTAATTTTTTGAGGTGTTAAAGAATATTATCACTTATAAGACGATTGAAATAGGGAGTTTATATGTTTTTACCACTTATAGCTGTTTCATTTTAGCAGATTATCTTTTTGTATTCAAAACGTGAGTAGTTTTGTTACCTTTGTACAGCAGACTTTTATATTTACTCGAAACGTAGTAAACGGTAGACTGTATACAATAAATAATGTATACTACCTACTTACCTACCATACTTATCATATATTTTATTTATACCTCGATATATAGACACCTTATACTACAACTAACATCAATCCTATTATTATTGTGATCAGAAAATTGAAATTTGTTCAAGCTTCCACGACTTGGAGAGTCCATTGTTCCTAGTGAGCAAAGAATTCTTGATACAGCGCGATCTATAAGAGTGCTCGTTAAAAGGGAATCTTCCAAAGGAATAAAACGAGGAAACGCTGTACCAATTACTTAAATGTAAGAAAGACATCTTTATTTTAGAGATGTTTTAGAGCTACCACGATGCTAGATAAATAGGATAATACAAATACGAGTACATCCGTAGATCCTTAACGATCCTTAACCTTCGTTTAGTATTAATTAATTTATTAGGTAATAGTTCTAACTGTACAGCGAAATCTGCGACAGTGTTCGTAATCCACATTTTTTTTAATTTACAGATTATTCAAAAATGCAGTTATTATGAAACTAGAGTACGCATATTCAATACTGATATTGCTTTTGTTTAAGTTTAGAAAAACTTTAAGAATTTAAGAAAAAGGTTGGACATTAATTGTCAGACAAACAAACTACTCCTTGTCTTAATGTGATGAAAGATATAGCGTCTGGGAATTGGCACCAAAATTACAAGAAATAACAAAAACAAAAGAACCTTTGGTATGAAGTCCTAGTGTGTGGACGACCGGTAAATTGCCTTTCCGTAGTTCTCCGTCTTGCTCGGGATATGTCTCGATTATGCCAAGTAATTAGTGAGATCTGGGAAAAAATAAAATTAATATATAAAATTAATTGTCTACAACATTAGCATCTAATCATATAAATTACGGTTTCGAGACCAAAAGTTGGCGAATAATGCCGAGCTCTGTTATCAGTTGTTTTAAGCATTTAAAGGCACAAGTGGTAGACTAAGTGCGATCATATTAACTCCTTTACTCTATTTTCCAATCCTGCTTTATTAAAATAATTATATTTTAATTTCAAATATTCAAGAAACTGGTTATAAATTAAGCGCTGCTTTTCATTTTACCGCTATCTGAAAAGGTAATTCAGCAAATGGTCTCCTCGCATTCTTCTCATTTCAGCACGACCACAAACTTCGTAAATGAAATTTTAAAGGTCGAGAATTTCGTAAATAAATTAATGTTATGACAAATCTAAATTTCGTAAGCGAGTCCACGAGCTAAAGTTGCTTTAGAGTTCACTAATTGTTTACAGCCTCGTTATATTCGTATAAATGGCACTCGGATTCATTTCCAACGAAAATAAATACTTGAGTATTATTAAACACTTGGCCCTTGACTTACAACAGCGCGGATGTTATTTGACGAAACGAGGACAAACACCTAATTTTTATTTTGCATTCGAGACGATGAAATAATTGTCAGTGTCTAAGTCTTCCACGAAAAGTCGACCTTGTTTTAAGGTCGATTTTTAAATAGTTTTGCAGAGATGATTTTCTGAATCAATATTTTTATTGTTAAGTTGCTTATGCCTTCAATTACGAGCGCGTGGTCTTTTCATCATCCATTTTTTTTTGGGTGGGGCCTATATATTTTAAAATGGTTCTATAGACGGATTAAATGTAAGTTTCCAAAATTAACATAATTATGCTACATTATTTAGTTCCTTGAGAAGGTATTTCAAGAATAATTAAAAGTTCATTTTTGGTTGGCGCTTATCGCATAAAATTAACCTACAATAATATGCACAAAACGCGATGCGGTAACCAGGTGTATTTAAGCTTATGAAACCAACTGCTATAGTTGTGTGTTCGTCGAGATTTTCTATAAATAATACCTTATTATAGTAATCCCATTTTTAAATTATAATAATGAGCTATCCTCTTTGGTAAACTGGTTGATTAAATATTACCTATGCCAAGCGTTACGGATTAACATTCGAACTTTGTGCAATTCTTATGAGTTATCGATTTATGCGCTGGAGCCTGGAATATTTCCAGTATAAAACATACCCCACAAACTCCACCTTGCAGTAAAAGTGCATTACAATTGGTTACCGTACGAGTGAAACAAGAATTAGCTAAAGAGCTAACCGTCAGTGACGGTAAGTGTATGTGCTTAGAAAAGACAACAGGCTTAGGGACTGAAACGTTTTAAATTTTCCAACACGCCAGATGCACTCAACTTGGTTTTGTGTATTTATTAAATAGCGGTCGGAAGCGTGCACTTGCTCTGAAAAATATTTTGGGAAACTGGATGAGGCTTTTAATTTTAAAGTTGATAGTACCTATATGTTGCTTGTTTAGTAATTTGCACTTAATTAAATAGTAATAACTTTAAGTTTATGTACCGTTTAATCAGTATTTATGTTGTCTAGCAAAATAAACACTGGCCAAAGTTGTCTGGCAGAGATCGCTACTTTGCGATAAGACAGCCTTTTGTGCTGCACAATATTCTATGTTTAAAGAAATAAAAAATTGGCCCATGCTCATACAGATTAAATAAAAATGATTTCCAACACCCCTAATGGCGCCGTAGCCAGATACAATTCATTTCCCTCTGGGCATTGGTTTCCGATAGAAGCGGCGGTGCTCGATTGCATTTATAATAGCTTTCAAGAATACCACACAACCCCACACAGGGTTATTCGTGTCCATGTACGCATATTTGTGTTTAACCTACTTTTGCAACTTAATAACGTGACTAGCGAGGTTTACGCTCCAATTAAATATTCATATTTGTTTTGTATTCATGTTTGACTTTATACCATTATGCTTTATAGCATCGTGCAATGCCACAGGGAGCACGAATCCTGGGAAAAAAAAGTTATTCAATCATATCGTAATGGAGTTTGAGAGAAACGAAAGTTCCGAACGGAATCAGGTAAAACGAGAAAACGCATTTTTGCGCTTGGTGCATGACTTGATTTCCTATCGGTGGCGAACGGTGATATTGAAAATTCCACGACCTATTTTCAACGGCTATATAGAAACGACCTACCGGGACTTTAAGAGTGTAAGAATCAATCATGTATATGTTTCTTCACGTTTGGCCCCAAAAATCAAAATAGTTAACTACATTTAGTCATTCACATCCCGTAATTTAGTGGTAGGTAAATAAAGTAGTGGTGGTATAAGTGAATTCCCACCTAGCGTTCTCGTAGGTCCAGTTAACCCACAGTTGGTTAGCAGTCAGCAAGTCAGTGACATTTATATTTGAAGCCATATTTCAGCCAGGACAAGTAAAAATAGATATACTGGAATCTCCATAACTCTTATACCTATACCTCGTTAAATCGTAATCCTCAGTAAGACGAAATAAATTGCCATTCCCATCCGCTGGATCCGCAAATACGTCATATTTCAAATATTTTTGAATTTGCAGGTCGAAGTGCTATATCCTTGCAAGGTTTTGATATTATACGAGCATATTTATACTTTTATAACTCGAACTTCAAAAAGCGTCAAATACCCTTTCCATTTCTGACAAACTTATTTAATTGAAAATTCAATAAAAGCAATATCTTGTGCTGTTATTAAGTTTTCAATTAAATTATTACGCCTGTAACAAATTTATATTTCGTGCCCAGTGTTGACCTTTGTTGTTTCAAGTGATTAGAATAGGTATAACCCTTAACCGCATAGTTTTGATTAACATTTGAAATTAATACCTTCGTCTTCAAATATTCTCGAATAAAATTAACATAATTATTTACTGGGATAATGTTCTATTTACTTGACAGATTATATTGCTACTATTTAGGTAGGTATTCATTTACACTATATATATTATAACCTTTAGATACTACTACTATCGAAATTAACAAGCTAGGAAATAAATTATGTAGGTACATATTATATGTTAGATGTATTAATAGTTAAAAAAATTTATTGAAGAATGCTGTAAAATAAAATGTAGTTAGGCCTCTTTCCTTATAGTTAGGGAACTTTTTCAGCTAAAACATATTGTCGGCCTGGTGAAAGAGAATAATATATGCTTTTCCATCTACAAAGTACAATATTAATTTCAGTCCATAGGAATAAAACTGTCTGGTGCTTTGTAGATACAATTTCTTTGTGTCCGGTAGCATTCAAGTTAAATTGTGTGGCGGTTGCAAAAATATTGTATTGCATAAGAAAATGAAACTTTGCGTCCAACACTTTCATAATTCAATCTTTTGTTTAGGGATAGCCCGCGGCAGGACCACCGAATGCCATTAGTGTTCTGACTAAAGACTGAGTTTCCACTTGCCACAGTTACACGGTTACTTGCTACAAATTTCCACTTTTCCACTTACTACAAATGCACGGTTTGGAAGAATATATGAAACTAGTCTGGTTAACAACTTATTTATTGTCATATTAAAGATATAGTAGACAAGCATAATCTCTAAGCCCGATGATCATCATCACTCAGTCTCGAATAGTATCAAAGGTTCATTTATAATCAGGCATATATTCTTTACTAATTTTGAGCAAAAAAACTTAATTATAATTATAATTAACATTATAAACACATTTTACATAGATATCGTCTAGTAGATAATATATATACACAAGACCTTGAGTATGATGTTTAAAAATACTTAATTAAATCATTTAAAACTGATGAAACATTCAATTTTAATTAACATTTTTAAAACGATTAAATTTAATTTGTTTCGTTCAACTTTAATTGTATCGAACCATTTTTCTTAATCACAATTTAAAAAAATCCTATTATAACTACCATAATAAACCTAAAAAACCAGTTGTGCATACATTCTTACTACATTTTTAAAGGGTAAAGGTGTAATTTTCATTTCAACTG
>DWQK01004887.1:0-10021 GCA_018231225.1 Noctuana stator | reverse complement strand
CGCAGTTAGAAAATAAAGTATATATCTCCGAATAAGGTGGAACTTGTTTTTTTTTAAAAAAACTTGATCATGCAAAGTTGAACTTGCCACTCTTGCCAGCGATTTGCATATAAACCTTGTGTAATTAAATCCGTCGCGCTTAACCTTCGTCGGCAGTTTAGTAATAGGAGACTAGTGTATGTGTACGGCTTTGTTCTATGTTATTGAAATATATATGTTTATAGCTGTGCCACCCGGGTTTACCCGCGCTAAGAATAGTGACGTTATGCTTAGCCTATAACCTTTTTTATGAATGTAGCTATCATATACAAAAAGAATTTTTCTAATCGGTCCAGTAGTGCCTGAGATTAGCGCGTTCAAACAAACAAACTCTTCACCTTTATATTATTAGTATACATTAAATGGACCTTAGATAAGACAAAGATAAGGGGTGGACACGACAAAACTTGGAAAAACATTATAAGACCTTGTCTTCTTCTATACATATAAAATCCTTTGTCCTGAATTACTGACTAGATGGATCAACGCACAGCCTAAACCGCTGATCGTAGACACCTAAAACTTGGAGGGTGTGTTCTTTATCCGGTCCGATGGTGTATCCGATCCGATGAGAAATGATATTATTTACGCAGAGTAGTATGCAAATATCCATATATCTCACTATCCACCTTATTATGTCCACTGCGGGATAGGTAAAGGCCTCCCCTAGTTGACGTCACTCCATTCGGTTTTGCGCCCTTTGAATCCAGCATTTGCTCGGTATCTTATTCAGATCCATCAGTCTTATGAACAAACATAATATAAATTAAATTAACAGCATTAATACAACTTGGTGTATATGGTCAGTGTTAATGATAGAATGGCATATTCACTGCGCGTTAGAAGCTAATCGATCAACTTAACGTAACCGCATGCGCAGGCGCCAGATTCATGTCGCTCAGCAGAGTATTATTTTAGTTAAAATCGATGTGAAGCAGTTGCATTTATAATAAAGTTAACTACTGCCCATAACGGAACAATTGAATTTTTCACCTTAAGCATGCAATGAGCCAACAGTGGCAAACATACTCCAAATTTAGGTTTGAACTGTTTTGTTCAAATCGATTCTAATTGACCAAGCATTTCGCAATCGCGTAACGATGCAAATTGTCAGCTCGATCTGATGGATGGAGTGTTGTTGACACAATCTAATCGTGGAGTGGCCCTCGATCACGACTATTGTCTGACGTCTCGTGTTCTTGGTAACCACGGGGATTCAACGTTACGGGAAATGCAATGGTTTCTTTTGGCAGCATGCAAGCTAGCTGATGGTGCTTGATGAATTTCACTGCCAAATTTGAAACAATACCGAAAATTTTTAGTTGGCCATTGATGTTAGCGCCATTTTGCTGCAAATGACTTAAGTCAAATGGATAGACGTCAAATAGAGTACCCACTGTCTTGATCGGGGCTTGATCGTGAATGCCCACTATTATTCGAAATAATTCTTCTTTCTTTGAGGTTCGCTGAAATTCACTTGATTTGATATGAAACTCAATAGCGTTATCGCATCACGATAGAAAAGGGTAGGGGTGTGAGTATGTGATGGTCGTATTATCCACGTGGTATCGTGGATTAGCTAACAGCTGTTCCCAATATTCAATCAGGGTGAACATCTAAAATTTTTGACATTACTAAATTAATTGTTTACTCGGCTCCTTTCCATAGTATTCTTTCTCATCCCGAATCGTATCGTTGAAGCCGAGCCCTTGATTATAAATAATTCCAACCAAGAAAAAATAAAATGGGTCTTGTCCATTTCATCCCTGAAATATACATTGGACTGTTACAAAGATGGTAGTCGTAAATATATTTATCCCCGTCTCCCGGTATCGTCTAGACGGTTCGACAATAAGACTACACAGATGTGTCTGAACGCCAAGTGAAATTACCGTTTATGGAATTTTCAGCTCGTTTAGTATCCGAATGGAATGTTCTCGTTTTGAAATTAATTTATTGATGAAACTTAAAATAAAGTTTTATGGTTGTAAATTTCACTAGAAATCTGGGACCCTAAAATGATTTTGGATAGTTTAATGGAATTGGAACGTAATATCAATTTTGCGACTAATTTATAAATACTCTTGGATAGTAATCGAAACTTTTATTATACTCATACCTATATGTAGTATTTTTTCGCAACAGTAATCATGTGTGCCAGTCAAATCGTTTGGCAAAACTTCATAAAAGGTGTCGTAAGCCGTCCCTGCGCTAAATCTTTCACACACAACGCATACGACAATAATTGTCTGTTGCTAACTTAATTTTATTACAACGTTCACTTCACAACATAATCAACACCCACGCTAACTCCAGCGCAAGTAGTAAAGCTAGTACATTGAAGCGAGAATATTTGAATATTTACCAGTTTGGGAACTTAAAAATTGAATCTCAATTAGTTATTTATTTTTAGCTTTTGTCATTAGTGGCATTATCAATAATTGAGAATCTTGAAATGTGATGCTAAGATTAAATAAATATAATACAAACGATAGTATAGACTAAAGAACGCTTAACATATCTACACTTACTATATTTACATGATTTCTACCTTTTTCTTTTAAAACTTCTAGCACGTCTTTTCAGTATCAAGAAAGTTTACTGTAAAATGCAAAGTATTTGGCGAAATTGTTGGTTAAATAACAAAAAAACTAAACATCACATCGCTGTACTGGTATCTAGTATACCAGCACTTTATACCGCTAACAACAATTTTCTCAATTAATGTTGAGTAATCCGTTGGGGTATTCGAAGCATTAATCTTAAATAGAGACGTTAATGACAAGTTGATCATTAAAAAATAACGACTCGTCGCTATAACGTTTATTTGTCGTGTAATACATAAATGATGTAAATTACGTTATAATTATAGAAGACATCAGTTAAAACTGGGGAGGAAACTAGCTATGTTACAGTGACAATACTGATTTAGCATGTTTCGTAATGAAGTGCACTGTGAACTAAAATATAAATGAAAGAAAATTCTTAAGGTGGCTAAATACTAGGAGTCCAAGACCCTAATGATAGCTATTACTGTCACTTTATGCAGTGAAATTCTGTAGCAATTTATCTGTATCAATTTAGCAGCAGCAAATTGAAGAACGTTAAAAAAGTTTTTATGGATAACGTTTAAAAACCTCATGTTTATTTTAGAGTCCATGGTTTAAAACATTTAATTTAATTTGAACATAGACACAGTTTAGCAATCTTCCAATCCTTTTCAATACTATGAGTATTGCACTCTGCATACTACGTGGTATATGTACGAGTACATACATAGCAATTGAACGCTTATTGACTTGTCGTTAATCTGTCATATTGAGATGCAACTCAATTGTAGGCGTATTGAACTCGATAATGAGATCCAAAGTTCCAATCTTTAATGATTGTGTTTATCCAGTAATAAGTGTGGATAATTTTGTAGGATCGAACCAACTATATGTGAAGAATTTGGACCTTTTCAATAATGGTTGAGGAAATCAATTATTTATAATATAGGATTCCGAGTTTTTCGGTTTAAAGGAACGCATTGACTTCTTTTTTACATTGTTTGTGTTGTAAGATCAAGATCTATCAATCAATCAATTCCGCACGGATTAAAATTAAAGAAATATTCCAATTTGTTTAGAAAGGATTCCCAAAATAGGACCCTAAGGGCAAACCACTGAACTCCAATCATTCATCAGTCCCTAACGTGAAGCTAACAAAATTGGTACGGCATTTGTTTTGTTTTTGGCCATCAAGTCTGACCTTAAGAGTCCACAACGCCCGAAGTAACCTTGAATCGAGGATGGAAGGGTTCATAAAAAAGGAGAAAAGTTTAAAATTATTTCGTAAATTTCGCTTAGTTAGGTGGAAGTTACGAGAGTGAATCTCGAATAGTTGAAACTAGTCCAGCTATTCAGTAAGCGTGGGTTAAGCTGTTTGAGGACAATGGAGATGACGAAAATGATAAATTTTTCCCGTAACATTTATATATTGTTATCCAAATCGAAGATTTTATCTTTGTTAAGCATTGACATAAAGACTTCATCGTTTTGGACAACTTCGTGACTTGGTGACGGGTCGCACTCGTGTAGCGTTGCTTCAGTAGTTATTACTTCGCCAATGATTTCGTCAACCCGGCTGGTGGCTCGGTGGGAAGCGGTCGGCATGGCGTGGGCGCGGTGTAGTGACCGTTGGCTGAGCCCACGCTGCCCAGCGTTGCGACACCTCGCCGCTAAGTGGTTTGGCGTGAGCAGAATTAACTGCTAAACGGAGATTCAATATTGTCTACAGTAATAGACAATAGTGAATCTCCGGTGTAATTAGGTGATATTTGTAATTGTATGTCGTATTTATTTTTTACAATTTTGACTTTTTGACGAGTGACTACTCGTAAGCGGTAAACCTCATTATGTGTGTGTTCTTGTACATTTTAAAACGTTGTATATTTTTAGAGTCATCTCAAATACGATTGGAAACAAAAAAGGAATTGTCAGAATTAAAGAAGCAAAAAGCGAATGCGCGGTGGAATAGATCGGTAGATTCCTATCAGGACAATTTATTCCCCATTCGTGACAACATTGTTGCAACAGAATCCAACAGATGCAATGTCACATACGCATGGATGAGGTGATAAAAAAGCCTACAAACTGAATATTTTTATTCAGTAACTGTCAACCTATCAGTTACTGTATCCGATGTAAGCGTACCTCCCACGCAACTTTTTGATTTATCTCCCGTTTCAGTCTTTTATTTCTAATGCCTCGATACCATAAAAAAATATTTTCTCATCGATAAAATTGTGCTAATCTTTTTTTTTTTGCTTGTTTCAGGTGAGTCATCAGTGGACGAACGACATTTTATAAATTGGTTGTTATATTAGTTTTTTTTTTATTAAACAGTTAAACCGGCTCTTCAGCTTTTAGGATTTCAAGGTTAGTGCGTTAAATTTGATCGTGTTGTCGGAGAAAAATCAAAAATAAAAATACTTAGGATGATTCACGGTTGCCTTTTTTCGGGAACTTCAGTAGCTACGAAGATTTTGGCGTTTTCTGACATTGCAATATGTTTCATTGTTTCAACGGTTGATTCATCAAGATGGCAATGAGAGTACACCTATGGCACATTGGCAACATTGAATTATCTCATTTATTAATTACGACCGATACAAACGAGCAATCAGACGCACCAACGGACTGTGGACACGTAATTAATGGTGTATTGTATCAACAAAGAGCGTAGCTTATAGGCGGAACGGGGTTGCCAGGGTTGTGGTATTCGACCGGAACAAGTCGAGATAAAAGGGTAATAGTAACAATGGATGTAATTAGAAGATCTTCAAATGTACTGACCATTTATTCCTAACTTTGAAAGACAATTGTAGAAAGTGTCTTTAAATGGATTTTATTATTTGATTTATGTTTTTGATTTTTTTAAGTACATTTGTAACAATATGCGTTGCTCGCTTTCAGTTTTCATTTAAAGCGTTTTAAAGCACACCACACTTATTTCGGTTTTGATGATTTTGATTGGCGCTTTCTTCTAAGTAAGGTGTTTACTTCAAATAATACTAAACCTAACTTTCATTTCTCTTCTGACACCCCTGTTTCTTCGCATATTGAACACCAGCGTTTTAATTGCAACGTTGGATTCATTACACGTAATTAGTGAGCCGACATCCATAATGCCACGGTCGATTGTTTATCTGTCCATCTGTGTAATCCTGTAATGTTTACCTTGTTATTGGTTTTTATACGGTAAAATTACTTATCTTCAGCAGAAAAGATGTTTTTCTTTTTAAAAAATGTCCATTTTAGGAGAATGGTGGAACTAATCTCTATGTGCCTTAAAAATTCTTCAAACTTGACCAAGTAACGGATTTGTTTACAAATTAAAAACAACAAGCGCAACATAGTGACACACTCATGTCGAAGGTCTTCTACTGTTTTGCCCAAACAGTGGGTCCGGTGGGTGACTCAGACCGTGGGCGAGAATCGACAACCTTCATCAGCGATGTTTGCCAATTTGTGCGTGATTAGAAACGGCAAAAAAAAAATCTCGGCCCACTTTCGGCACGGTCGTAAAAAAGTTTTGTTTATGTGCGATTTTGTTAAAGGTATTTTTATTAGTATGGGATGAATGTTTTTATCTTTGCAATTGCTTTATTTTACTTACCATTAAGTATTGTATTATGTCTTAGGATTTCTTCCATCCGTGCTCCCATCGGCTCTCCCGAAATTAGCGTTACTTGGTCCAGTCATTCGCTTTCTGCATGCTGCAGCTGTCCGCCATCTCCTTTCCGTTATTTTAGAATCAGTTCACTATTTGATAATCTCAAAAGTAAAACCTTTAAATTTGTCCTCTTTTTGTTGACGCAGTATAGGTACCTATTCGTAGATACTTTAATAATGATTTTGAGAAACTAAAGAGTTATCGCTTTTAGCATTAATTTCGGCTGTTCATCATTATCATTTAATTTATTTTGCAAAAAGTCTTGTTCACTTATGGAAATTACAAAATTAATCTTCTTGAGCTTTGGATACATAAGAAGAGTATTGTCATAAACTTCTGATTCCAACAATTAATTACTTGAAAGACTATCTCCGTGCTATCATCCTGTTAAGACGTTAGATAAAGCTGAGCTTTTAACGGCCCATTCTAAGTAGTTAGTTACTGCGGCTGCCCTATAATAAATATGTCGTTTTATGCGAATTGTCTGTATGTTTTGAAGCACGGTATTTCTGCAACGGAGCAAATGCTATTTGCGTTAGGCTTTGTACATGTCGTATACTTATATCGGAAGTGACTTGAGTAATTTAAGGCGAACAAAACGAGTAATTTAAAGAAGTTAGGAGCTCAAAACCGAATCGGAGATTTAATTAGTCTGTTAAAATAATATTCAAAATCTGTGCCTGCGAGAATGCCTTGCCTAGCCGTGACATTGGTTAGTGCCGACCATAAGTATTTTATGCTTACACGATTAGTAGTCAACATAATAATAGGTAGTTGGTGATTTTAATTTACAGAGCAGAGAGCCACTTACTAATTAGTAATGTAGTGTTATTTATAATATGTAGATAGAAACCAAGTGATTTAAAGCAGTTTATTATTTAAATAGACCCGTTATGTACAGTGTCATATATGAATATTAATTAAATATAATTAATATAATAATAATATGTATTATTAAACGTTTATTTGCGTCGCTTTTTGATAACTATGGTAAGTACATATTATTATCCTGTTTGTGTTTGTTAGTGGGTTAATAATTGGTTTTGTGTTTGTTTATAATTAGTTAATGTAATCAAAATCTTTTTTACATGTATGTTTCTTTGTTTTTATTTCGATTTTTTAACAAATAGTAGAGATTTTGTATTCTGTACACAAGCATCCGTTTTTATAATTTTTTTTGTGAGGCCCTTAGTCGTGACCAACTTTATATAGGTACAGTCAGATGCATGTATTTATAAATTTTAGATTGTAACCTACATACAGATATATTATTATATTACATAGGATTTGAAAGAATTTCATATTATTACGTCATTGTTTTTTATGTTGAGATCGGTTTATTATCTACTATTTTTTGAAATTCAAATACCCAAACTAGGGTAGGTTACATATTTCTTATGGGTACCTACTTTCTTCTTCCACTAGAAGAAGAGTTTGCGTCTTCAAATCAATTTCCTAAAGCTACACGACAAGGCTTTTTATTGAAATTACGTAGTTTAAATAATAATAAGAATAAATTACATATTAAATTAGTAACAGCGGCACCGATATATTTATTGTCGTTTTGTGATTTTAACATCGCCACTTGAATGTTATCGCTTCATCGGAATCTAATCTGTCCGCTACACTACACGGTGTCCCTGATAGCAGCTCGATACAGAATAGGACAGGTACAATCGACTAACATCAGGAAAGACTAGAGATAAGGGGGACAATAGGAAGTGGATACCTTCGATTACAAGGCTTAGTGGTCTTTACAGACGTTCTTGATAAATACTGGGACATGCCACCCGGAATGTTGACGGAATTGTTTCAGACACTGAAAAGACAAATAACATTGTATGTAGGTATAGAGCTGAAGAGTTTGTTTGAAGGGGCTAATCTCTGAAACTACAAGTCGGATTTGAAAAATTCTTTTTGTGTATGATAGCTACATTCTTGGGGTAGGTTCTAGGCTATCAAGCATTACGTTACAATTCTTACGCGGGTGAAATCGCGGGGCCCAGCTAGTATACAATCCATATGGGTGAATAATAAGTTCAAGAACATTTCAATAAAGCTCAAGGGATACGAAACCACAAAGTCGTACTCTTTTCATTGTTCTAATTTTACACATCATAACGTCCGGACCAGACGACTGACTGCGGTTTTAGGCGTTCAAACGAAATCGAATCTTATCACGGGTTAATTAGAGTTTAAATTTCAGAATACGAGACTGAGCAATTCAAGAAAGAATAATATGTCGAGATTGTCATCTGTATACGCGTTTCTATTCCAGAACGAGTGTGGCTGATTCACTCAGCAATGCCACGGTCATAGTCATTGTCAGACTTACTACAGACGTGGACGGCGGAAATTTTGAAATTTTGCCAATGGACGTTTCGCAAGATGCGATTATCGTAAAATCCGGACGGGAGCTGGCAGTGACCTGCATTGGGGCAGGTCATGGTCGGGCTCCACTACAAATAGAGCGCGCTAATCGCTCGGTCAGCGACGCTGCGTTTTCATACGTGCATATACGTTAATAAAATATTCAGATGACGTTTATGCAATAATTTTTTCGGAAGCGCTGCGTGATTTGGCGCTTTATAATCGCATGATACAATATGTTTGTTCGATAAGTATGATTGGCAGTGTTACTACAGCAAATCAATCAATCAATGGGATAGTCTCTTCCTGTCATGGCTTTATCTTCCTATGCTTCAAAAGGAAATCAGTTTTAAAAGTATTAAGAATGATGACTAATCAAATTAAAAGCAGTGGTAAAGTACAACCTCTAAGTCACAAATGGATTGCCAACTCCAGCTGCGCTTGCGCACCACTATCGCAATATCCATTTCCGGCGATATCGTCCGGCGTGCCCCCAACCTCCCCCTCCGGTGCATCAACCTCCCATCTCGCATGATTTATTGCGAGTTGCGAGTCGCTATCAGTCGCCATTAGATAAACCGAGGCGAGCTATCGCGATTCCGACGAATCTCAATTATGACGATGGATGGATAGATAGGGAATACATGATGGTCAATTAACGATGCACATCGATCATCGGCCACTTGGGGATGTGTTTTAGTTAATAAAGACTATATTACTAGCTGTGCCACGCGGTTTCACCCGCATTAAGAATAGTTACGTAATGCTTGATAGCCTATAACCTTCCTTATTAATTTAGCTATCAAATACAAAAAGAATTTTTCAAATCCGACTTGTAGTTCCAGAGATTAGCGCGTTGAAACAAACAAACAAACAAACAAACCCTTCGCATTTAGAATAATATGCTAATTTAGTTTTGAAGTGGTCTGTCAAGTTTAAGACTTTAACGTCCACGAATCTGATCGAAAAAAAAATCGTTAAAATTTGCTGGAGAGATTTTGATTGAACATTCTATCAGATGTGAAACAAACCAACCTTACATTGTTTATTATAGGTACACTATGACCTTTCGAATGTCCTTAGGGGTCAATAACAAAAGTTGCAAATAATTTTTTTAGATAGGTTTGTTTTGTAGTGACTATTAAGTTAAGTTAAGTTTAAAGTTAAAACTAAAATTTGAACAAAATTTTTTTTAAACATACGAATGTTATCGTACCCTTATTATTCCATCCATCCATCCATCCATCAGCCTTTGGAGGTCCACTGCTGGACATAGGCCTCCCCTAAGTGGCTCAGCCCGGTCCTGTGCCCTGTGGATGCAGCGGTTTCCCGCTATCTTCCTCAGGTCATCAGTCCATCGGGCCGGAGGGCGACCTGTGCTCCTTTTGCCGAGACG
>DWQK01004886.1:0-10021 GCA_018231225.1 Noctuana stator | reverse complement strand
GGTTTATATGTATAAACGTTCACAGTTTTTCTGTAGTGTATTTAGTATCAGCATTGCACCCGTGCGAAGCCGGGGCGAGTCGCTAGTTATAAGGTATATTTGAATCGCCGTTGACTTGAGGTACATAATATCTTCTCTTCATTTCTTTAAAATTGACAGGTGCCTTGAGACCACCTGACAGCGGTCATGTCCATATGTCGGCTTCTACTGACGGTTTCGTACGAAGTCACGCAAACGTCGCCCTGCCAACCATTACTGCGTATGCCTTTATTTACAATACATTGACTCTCTTGTTTGACACGTCGAAAAAACCTACGCAACTGATACAGCAATGAAAATGGCGTGGAGAAAAATATCAATTTGTGAACAGAACAAGAGTTTACTGAAATTAAACATTTTAGTTAAAAGCAGTGGTTAAACGTAATTAAAGTCGTGTTTCGTTCGACGCCCTCTTAATTCGGTAGCTGCTACAGTTTGGTTACTAGTCACGACATGTGCGAGGTACGTAACATATCTTAAATAGTTTTAATAGAGTCTGATGGCGAATAATATTAAAGGGTAAAAAAATGAAATTAACGTAAAAAGTAAAAAATTACTTTATTTTGGAAATATTGTCTTATTATTAAGTATACTATATTAACAGTCGGTTTCCGAAATACTACTTAGTCAAAATGTTATTCACTAACATAATAGTCAAATAAAATAAGAAAAGGTGTTTGACTGTAACTTGACATTAGATTTGACAGTTCGTTGCTTACTTAGTTTTTTTCTTCAATGACACCAACTGTTGCTTAGTTAATTTTTGTGGTGATTACATTTTCAGAATGGATGGATTACAGGTGCTGTCACTTAATTTGTACATTACATAATATATGTATATTTAAGTAAATATTAACTAAATTATCTACATGATGGTTAAAGGAAGTTTATGAAACAAAAAGGGAAACATCCCGCAAATTAATGACTTTAAATTTATTATACTTAGATCCCAAAATAAATAACAAGACTAAGTGTTGTGTCGACAAGCGTAACGAAAAATAATATTTTGTTTTTGCTCATTCCACCTTCGACGTGTAAACCGAAATAGGGCGAGAGCAGAGCCGGACTAAGGCCACTAACGCTCTGGGTCAATGATTTACTGCATTGGATAATTTAAATTATAAAACTAGATCGTTTCTACTTACACTATAATTTGTTGTAGGTACACTAGAATCTGGTATAATTTAAAAAGTGATATTTAATAAAATTATAAATATCGTATGGTTCTTTAATTTATGATATTTATTTAATTAATTGGGGCTAAGGCCATAAATATTATTGCGAAAAAAGCAAACTAACTAACAGCGGATACTTAGATTTAATCGTTTTGCATGAATAATTAATTAATATTTGTTATATCAAAAGTTTTATGTTCTACTTAAATGATAATTTTATATGACAATTTCCATTTGATTTTCAGATGAGTTAAAATATATGTAACAAGACTACGACTATAATATATAAGAATCAATTTAGATTTCATTTAAAGTTTCCAATTAATCAATTTTAACAGATAAAGCTCACGAGACTAATAAATTTCTGCCTCATTTACTTGCATTTGAATCCAGCACTGGACAAGAGTGCGGTTCCGTTGAGTCTAGACAAAAACTCCAAAACCGGAACGAATGAAGCTTTGCCGTATCTATCAGACATCGACTTAAAACTTTTTGATTAATGGACAACACGATTAATAAAACAGAAATATTCAATGATCACGCATCAACGCTTTGACTGTAAACAATTCTTTGTTCCTCTACTAAACAATTATTTCTTTCTAATTAAATAGGCTTCATCAAAGCCTGGCTGACTTGATACGAGTCAATTGAAATATATTTACATTGGTAGGTACATATTGCTCTTATATATAAGACCTATCGTTATTTTATTCGGTTCTTTTCATTCTACAATACACATTCTTTTTATTTATGCAGAATATATACCTATAGATATCCATTATTTATACCTATAATACATAACATACTTATAATATATACCTATATCAAAATGCTATTAAACTTTATACATTTATCTTTAAGCGTCGAAATACAGTAGGTCTTTAATGACAAGCCAAACCATACTTTTAAACCAGCGCAGACTTGGAAACTTTCTAAATTTAAGAAATATCTACTTAAATCCACTGAATTCCAACTTTCTTCATTAGCACGCAATACTTCTACTCTTCATGATCCACGCCCATTCACCTGTAACAAATAAAATTCAAATTTTAATAATTTAAATTAATGTAAATATTTAAATCGTTCTGTGGAATTATAAGAAAAAAATTGTTTTTGTTTTTATTATTATTATATTTATTTATAAGTTATTTTAATTTTTTAAATTTAGGTATGTTTAATTATGAGATGTTTTGATCGATGTCGACATCATAATACTTATTAGAAATGATAACTAAAACAAACAAGTTTAGTGTCAAAGGAACCGCAGTAAAATATGACGCACTAAATATTTGATTAACAAAAATTAATGAACTCATATTTGTATAAGAAAACTATTTTTATTTTGCAAGTATTATTTCAAGAAACATGGAAATACAAATTTTCAACACACATTTCTTTTGATATTCAAAATATACACATGTATAAACATACTTATAGTTATATCGTATATTTTTTTGTATATAATCTATTATAGATAGGCAAGGACTAAAGTGTCACTAAAAATATAAAACTCAATGAAACATTTCCCACTAACAATGAAATCGTAGCTTTCGCAAGCAAGTAAAGTTTTATTATGCAAGGCACGTGGCTTCGGAATTTTTTGAATAACTGAAAGACGCTTAAGTCGATTTCGCAAAATAATTTTCGACAGTGTGTCGTGCGGCTATTAGTGACGGTAATGACACGTAATGAATATAAATAATCGGGGCAGTAAGTGACGTATTGAGTGTGGGGCATTTTGACGCGAAATGCCCACAGGCGTCTCATTTTCCGGTGGAAGTTAAACATGTTTTATGACAGATATAATTTGCTTTTTACGTGCCTATATCCTTTTTATTATATGGTATTTTACTGCAATTTTTATCAGTGGTTAAGAGTAGACATCAGCAATCGTCAGCACGTGTTGACCTGAGTATTTGAGAGGATTGCGTGTTATAAATACCCAACTACGATTAGTTGCGGTTAAAGATTCTTTATTTCTTTAAAAATATACTTTGCTTATAAATATAAAATATGCAATACATTGCTTAAAAATAAATAAATAAATAACGCTTCACACTCACAGCCCCACACTAGGTTTCCCTGTATCGTAGTTGCCACGGACAAAAACAAATACACAAACACCCAGACCGGAAACAGCTATCTAAATCCATCATTTAAATTTCTCCCCGCCAAGGATCGAACTCGGAACCCTTCAAACGGTGGACTGGCGTGGTAACCACTGAATTTTTTTTGAATAAATATTTTATTTAACAAATGTGAGGAAACTTAATTCTAGCGTAAGTACTCGCACCTAACTAGACTTAGAATTACTTAGACTGAGAATTAGATGATTACGAAACAGATAGATATCATGTCAAATGACAGCTACTTATTTTTGAGAACAGCGTCTAAGGTGAGTCAGGCAAGTGGAAAAAGTTGAACATCGTGATCGGAACACTTCGATGAAATATGCCGGTGTCGTTTAAGTTGACACGCCGCTAAATTTGATGACCTCTCAGGCCCGACAGTTCCGTGTGATCGCGATATTCCATATTTTCGAATTATTGGGTAAAAAAGATTTTTATTGTTGTAGGGACCTAATAAATATTGTTATTTTAAATGGTGAAAAATTAAGAATGAAAAATTTAGAATTAAATTAATAAATGAAAGAGATATTTGCTACTAATATAGTTAGCACTAGCAATAGTTTGTTAGTTACTAAAATACTATTAGGATATTAATTAACAAAAAATTAAATTAATAAATTTGCATATCAAAATACATTATACTTAAAATTATTCATAGCACTACCTACATTACTCGTACGTGTTTAAAGACAATAATTTCCTGATCTTATTTAATGGTAGGAAAAATTGAGCCACGCACGTGTTTCACGCTAGAAGCGCAGCATCAGCCTCATCTTATGATTCCGTTGCGCGTGTTTAGGCGACAGCATCTGAAAGGATGCGTGTAATGAGGCAACGGAATGCCTCGTCACGTCGCCTAACGAGTGGACTGCCATGCCACGGTCAATGCCATTAAAACATACACATAAATAAGTATTAGCGCTAAATGTGTCGACAAATGATTCACAATCGTTGCAGGGGTTACATAGACATCGATATAAGAGTAGATGACATGATTCATGTCACATAAATAATGGCAGGCGGCAGGCGGCAGGCCTACGATGCGACTCTGATATTACAATCATCTCATCATTAAAAATTGTTATAACTTGAAAACAGGGTAAATAATGTTTTAAAATTAGTAATAATAAAATTAGTTTAATTCTTAATGTGGGAAATGTAATGAAAAACAGAAAAATAGAAATTTACTAACAACGTTTACTGCAAGATGGAGAAAGATATAACATCGACAAGTAGGTAGACACGTATAGAGTAGACAGTAGCGCCACAGACAACAAAAATATAAATAAACAAAGCTTTAATCTGTTTCTGGTGTATTTAACATTCTTCCAACAGTTACTTAATGCTATTTCAAGTTAAATGTGAATATTCGTGGGCTGCACTGACAAATACAGATTAGGGTGACTTGCATGATCCATTATAAAAACAAGATAAATTTTACTTGTATCTTCCTAACATAAAACTTTAAACACTGAATATTTTATTTAGAAAAAGATCCTCTTATAAATATTCCAAGGTGCCAATAATTAGTAATAATTTTCTAATTATTCTTCTGATTGATATATCACCAATTCCGTTTAATAAGAAAGGAAGAAATAATAAGCAAGATCTGTCGATAAGTCAGTTATTAGCTACGCCACGCGGTCTGACGGATTCTGAAGTTAATTATGGTACGGGATTGATATGTTAGTGAGGCTGCTGAATCATTGATCGTAAGACCTTTGTACTTAGTTATAAAAAGACCTAGCACCTTTCATATAACGATAAAAAAGGCAACACAATCATAATTTTATACATGTAAACGTCAAAAGAGTATCTAATATCCAACTGGATATTAGATACTCTAGACAGTAGGTATGCATTTCTGTTGATGATATTTGATTTTCATCCCTTTTAGGCACGGTACCAAGTTTATGAATATTGGCTATTTGCTTAGCAATCACCTCTATTGTACAGAACAAGCATATCTTAAAAATAAAACAATAAAAACGCCATTGAATAATAACTGTACAGCGGGTCCGCGGTATCGGCAGGCCGCATCTCTCGGCAGCGGCGTCGTATCGCATTACACATAAAATATTTATTATTTATAGCGCGTAATTAATAAAAACACACGGGAGTTACAAAAACAAGTAGCCTAACAGGAAGATATAATAACTCAATCGCGACTGGCTCGCTCGGCGAAATTTGTTACCGTCAAGATTGGATCGCTGCGCGCGCGCATAATGTAAACTCTCGTATACGGTAGCTTAATGTCTTAACATGATACGTTATCCACAGCCTACCGCGCTTACGTGGAACTTGTTCTTTCACCTTTCGACAAATTGCCTTCTTTGTTTTCTAGAAATGATACATTCTGTTCGATTTAAATCCTTATCACTTTTGGCCGGCATTTTCTAGTAAGGGTCTGTGGACCTTCTTAATGTACTCGTAGCAGCCTTTACGCTTAAAAGTTATTATGAAGGCAATAAAGGCTTAATAGTTGTTATGACTTGTATCCGCAGTCGTGGGTAAGTCAGATTTGGTATTAGTAAAGGTAACGTAATTTTGATATCTTACTTACATAAATATAACTTAGATATATTTTGATACAACAAACACTGAAGCATGATATTAGGATAATTCTATGGGGAACTGTTTTATAACAACTATGGCAAATTAAGTCTTTCATTTTAAAGTTAATTTGTTTATCAAGCCTACTTTCATACTGCAAAACTACAGATTCGAAAGAAATGCAAGTAACAAAAGATCGTCATAAACACAAAATAATATAGGATTTTACCCCACAAACATGTTTTGCCATTTTATTACTGCTAGAATCCTTCGCACCTACCTTTTTAATATTTGCTTTGAAATATCTACGGACATACACGACGCATGCATTAAAATCTCAGTTTATACACCCATGAGCTCCTGCGATTAGGCGTTATAAATTTACGTGGGTGGCAAGAGTGTAGGCAGGACTTTATAAATTTTAGGTTGGTATGCGTACATTTGCAACAATGTTCCATTAAATAACGTTGTATTTTATTTAGCTTAAATTAATCACGCTTTTATTGTAGTAACAGAATAAGTTTGACATAAAAAGGAACTTTCATGTCGGTAATTTTTCTTTTTAAAGATTTTATTGAACATAGAACCGTATTAGGTAAAAATCATTTTGGATTGAAAACGACTAAAATAGTTAAAACTGTGTATAGATTAAAATGTAGAAAATGACGAGTTTATTTTATTTCCCTTGTATTAAAACTGTAAGGGATGATGTTAGACTGTGAGAGTGTAGCAGATACTTTACGAACTCCCAGTGAATTTGCAACAATGTGACACTGCATTAACTTCACGAGAGAATAAATCTGCCAACTAAATCTGCGAATGTGAAGTTTAATTTCGTAAGTCTGGCGTTGTTACTCTAATAACTTTTTTTGTCAGATCGCACGTAGGAACCATTCAAAATTTTTAGATAACTTATCTTAGCCAGACCTTCTATTTGTGCAAATTATTATCTACTTATTTATACCTAAGCTTAATTTCTTGCAAGTACCTCCGTACATACGTTGTTGATATACCTAGCTAATGCGAATGGCTATAAACGTGTAGGAATTAGGAAACCGGCCGATATAAAAGTATTTGATAAAAGTACCTGATTGACAAAATTATTACAAAAAACTTTTATCAATTTTTTTATTTTTTTAGGATGTTGTAGTACATTGCGAGCGACATTTGTTAGCAAACTTTATAAAGGCTGTTAATTACGTCAATGAACATGCACATCGTAGGATTGGTAGGTACCTACCTAATAACTCTCACCATTTTTCCCAAACGTGACAAAAGTAGGATGGATCATATAGATACCTAAACATTTACTAAAAATGACACAATAAAAAATGTATAAAAGCAATAAAATAATATAATAATACTATCTATCTTTATCACTTTTCTGTAATTTATGTTTTTACTATCAGTATGTTTAGTAACGACGTGTCGGCATTACTTTTTTATCTAAACGATTAATTGAATCTCCGGTCTATTTACCGCCTTTACTACTTAACACTTTACTTCCAACTTTTTTCACTATATTACTTTATAACACTTCGAGTAAGACTTACCTATGCGTACCGTGGGAACATATTATGATCCATGAGATTGGTATATCTATTTAATTTTTAAAATTGCGCTAATAGCTCAAATTAGCCGGGATGATGTATCAGTTTTAGTCAAAGATCTCCACTTAGCTGATGATGAGCTTTCAATAGATTGTTAGGTAAGCGATCGTGCTCTGAGCAAGTTTGTTAGCCCCGTACCTGTAAGTACCGAATATTAAGAATGCTAAAAAAATGGTTAGGTATCGGCACCCGGAAATAGGTTATTACCAAAATCTAATAAAGGGACGTGTTTTATCCTATTTTATTTCCTGGAAACCTTAATAATTTCCGGTTGTTACCGTATTTGAACAGAGTAAAATTCTGATTTGATCACCCTGCCTGATAGACAGACGTTTAAAAATACGTTAATAACCTAAGTAGGTAATATTAGAATCAATTGTATCCAGCGCCTCCACTCAATTGAGGCTTTGAGACTGCATGCTTTTTTGATACTCATAAATGATAAAAAAATCGGTTAACCATATACTACTAGGTTGTCAATAGTGGCAAAAATTAACAAGTAACATACTATTTAAATTCCTATAGAACCTTTGAGCCACGGTATCACCTATCTGTTTAAATAAGAGTCATCTCCAATATTTTATCCGGCTATAACGAGGTCGCGGTCCGCACGATTATTTTAAACGCGAAATAAATTATACTTACTCGGACTTGGTACTTGTAAGGTAAATACAGTAGCCGTTTAATAAATCTTCCCCAGTCGACGCCCCCGCACGTTCTTGTAAGATATCTTGTGGATGCTCAGGGTTGGTATCAAAATGGCCGTTTCACTACAACTTACAGTTTTCAGGAGACGAATCCTAATTATACAGTGCTTATGGCGCGACGAGTGACTTAAGATATTGTATGATAATACTTTTACAATTTTATAAGCACAAACTGTTTAATTCACACGTAATTTTCGAGAATCCCCGAAGTCCTTCACCGTAGTTAGAAGCATGTTCCATCATACATTTTTTAAAAACACATTTTTTGTCACAAAGAATTATAATATTATCTTCATAGACTAACATTCAATTTTCGAATTAGGTATGCATGTTTTTAGTTTATTAATGCACTTTTATTAATGAACTATTAATGTTCAAATTTAAAGTTCATATTGTTATTACAATTACATTTACAATTAAGATAATTAACAAGGGATCCTTCGAACAAAGTGAATCGAATGATTTTAAATTTATATTGATTGTATTTTATTATTGTTTCATAGCATTAGTCTAATTACGACTGGCAACCCTGACGCCCGGACGAACCACAGATAAAAATACAGGTGATCTCGCAAATAGCGTCCCTCGCAAAACTATAATTTAAATATTTCTTTTGACAACCTTGTAATCTGAGTAAATATTGATTTCGCGCGTTTGCTAACATTTTGGAGCGATATCAAATATCTAATTTAAATACAATGGTGCTGTAAACAAAATTACATCACGTCCTTATTGAGTTTTTTGGCTGTGAACAAAAAATTTTGCATTACTTTTAAATAATGAAGTCAGTAAGTGTGACAATTTGAAACGTTCTGATCAGAACACGTAGGCGGTAGAAACAATTCGTCGAAAAACAAAAAAAGAATTACTTTGCCTTAACTTGTATACAGACTGTCTTTGTGTAATCCAGTTGCAGTCCGTCCAGTGGTTTCCTGCTCTCATAAGTCTCTGTCAGTGGATCTGGTCTGAGTGCAACCTGTGCCCGTTTTGCCGAGATGTGGTCTCCATTCGATGATTTTTTTACCCATCCTCTCACTTTTGTGAATGATGTCGCCTGCTCACTATCACTTCAGCGGATACTTACAATTTATAAAACCCATACAACTCCAATCCAAGGTTGAAGGCATATAACTTTCAAACCTAGGACCTCTAAGATGGTAGACTGAAATTTAAATCATAGTCATATATATTCATAAAGCATCAGCCCCAAATAAAGATAAAAGAGTAGCATCAGAGATTTCCTGTTAAATAAATCTCCAGCGGGCAGTGGGACGGCGATAAATAACCTAGCCGCAAACCCTGCTTTCCTTTAAACAGATGTATCTACATAAAATATCCATATACACGCATTTAAGTGTAGCCAATGTAACAGCTTCTTGCAACGTTTTTTATAATCCACTGTTGAGCACTGGTATCTTCACACAACTTGGAAAGGTCTGGAGCCTGTTCTCAAGAGGAGTGATGGAGATACGGGTTAGTGGCTAAACCCTGTCGGAAGTTGCCAACCCGAAAGGGCCTCCGACCAGGTTTGACGACTGTTATCATCGAAACAACCGGGACCCGGAAGCGCGCACTTTATTTGCTACCAGCGGTCACCCATAGAATACTGCGCTCTCGTTTCGATGTTGCTTAATTTGAGAGATCGCTTGCGGGTTACACTATCAGGGTACTTTATTAACACTGGCATCTCAATAGCTTCACGTTTCTCTCAATAGCTCGAAAAACTGTCAGCAATTTTAAACAATTATGTACAAGATTACTTACTTATTGAATTCTAACATGATACTGTGACATCATCGGAAAACGAC
>DWQK01004885.1:0-10022 GCA_018231225.1 Noctuana stator | reverse complement strand
ACTGCTGGGCACGGGTCTCTCCCCACAACCGGGGAAAACCTGGAGCATACTCCACTACGCTGCTCCAATGCGGGTTGGTGGAGATACGGGTTAGTAGCCAACCCGTGTCGGATGTTGTCAAACCGCCCAAAGGGCCTCCGACTCGGTTTAACGACTGTTATCTGACGATAACAACCAGGACCGACGGCTTAACGTGCCCTCCGAAGCACGGAAGCGCGCATGAAATTTGTCACTAGCGGTCACCCATTCGAGTACCGCTCGCGCCCGACGTTGCTTAACAATGTGATCGCTTGCGATCCAAAGTACCCGCGGGGCTATACGCGCTTCAGTTGTCATGCCAATGTCAAGCTTTTTGTACTTAAGTCTATTAAACGCTATAGATGAGAAATGGTTTAATTATGACGAGTCGTAATAATTAGGTCATCGCTCGAGGGCTGCTATTAACATTCCCTTATATTTTAATTTTGAAATAAATGAATGAATTCATAGCATAATATAGCACAGTAGTGCAAGGATATCTATTGTTAGCTGGTTTTTTTTTATATAATCGTAGCTTATTTTGTAGGTGATCCTAGGTTTAAAAGGTCTTCTTTCGTTCTTGAAAGGTTTCTTTCCAATTAGGTTCCATAAAAAAAACTTTTGATGACCTGACCATGTGGTTCGGAGACATAGCATGGAACAACCAAACGCTACATAAAAGAAAATCCGAGTCTGTTATCTTTTATAATATCGTGAAATATTTTCCATAACTTTATTTATATGATATACCCCCAGCTTTTTTCTCCCGGCCTACCTTAGTCAATAGGGCGCCTAAAGCCGATGTACCGTATTATTTGACGTTCATCCAGTGTATACAAATACGTTATGATGAAAGTTTACCTTCGGGAAAGTTTATTCAGGGTTTTATCTAGAAAAGGTGTTAGGATTGTTTGTTCAGATTTGGAAAAATAAAAATAAAATTTAGCTTTAAGTAAACTGTTTTTAGTGCAAAATCCACAAAGCTGTAAGTGTTAAAAATACTGGTTATTTTTCATTTGCAATTCAGAGGATTATTCGAACGATATCATACAAGAGTTCTGTGAAAACAACTTTTCTTTTGATTCCGTTTTATGGAGGCAATGTTAAATAGGGACAACGAACCTTTATTATTGGGAAACGTTTTCGGCAAATACGGGACTTGTTGTTTGGGGTTCCTTTCATTTTCATGTACCTACCTAAGCAATAAAATCAATATTCAATAACGTTTGTTATTGCGAAAATTGCTGAATCCTAAACACCGTGATGGCGCTATCATTAGGGGAAAATATCTACATCATTATAATTACGTTTTTCCAAAATTATCTTAGGAACACTGAGATAATTACGAAACTTTTCAACCAATTTCAAAAAAAGGAGGAAGTTCTTAATTCAATGGTATTTTTATGTTTGTTATCGCCATGAATATGACTGCCGGAACCGATTTGGATGATTGTTTTTTAATTTGAAAGCTGACCTTTCCGTTTGGTCCCATTTTAATTTGGTCCAGTTCTGGCAACAGCATTCATGAGGAAACCATAAGTATGTGTGCGACAAGTTTTAAGTCGTTTCTTTTGGTAACGCGCCTGATAATTATTAGTAAAAGTCCCTGTAGCTGAACTGATACAATTATTGCCTCTTAACTCCGTTTTTCTTTATCAAAGTTGTGTAAATAACACTTGGTTTAGTGTTGAGATCGGTGTCGGATTAGGAAAGTTTTATAGAGTTTTCCAGACAAAAGTTTTTTCGGCTTTCATGTCTTTTCACATTCGACGTTACTTTTGGATCTTAATTAAAAGTTACTAGAAATTGGATAGAGCTTAAGGGCCTAGAACGATAGAAGACTACACCAAGTAACTAATTATGAGCCAGTACATTTGGATACTGCGTTGCCGCCGGATTTACCGCGTTTCTTAAAGCTTAATTTACGACTCTATTGAAGTGACTACTTCAAGGTAAGGTAAGGTGACTACCAATAAGGTTTATATTATGATTTATTAATACCCGTTCTTCTATAATGATTACCTACATTGATCACTCAAACATATTTTTCATTTAAAAGTGGACGGTAAAACAAATATGAATTGAATCAAATTTTAGATAATTGTTTATTGATCTCTTTGAAATTATTATTTTTCAAATTAATAATGATAGTGTCAAACTGATTATTATGCACGTTATGTTAACTTCTGGTATAACAGGAGCAATTTATTTCCAAATTTACTCTTGTGATCAAAACCTCTTGTAACAGGCGCAAATTGGCATGTCAGCTGAGAAGAAACAAACTAAATTAAATAACAAAACGCCCACAAACTTGTTTACATAACGCGAAGTTACTTAAGTCGTTGAGAAATCTTTGTTATCAGAGCCTATTAACAGGAACGTTCTAGGTGATCAGTTCATTTACTTTAATTTATATTTACTTACTATGGAACTGTATTTTTTTCGTGACCAACATGAACTCTTTTCATGGGTATCCAGCATCATCTTACTTTCCATAGACTCTTGTCCGTCCTAAGGATGTATATAAAATTTCAGAGCACGTAATTGCAATTTATTTCAGGCTTGCGGGAAACATGTTCACTTCCCTGTTTTTATACACAAATAGAAAGGGCGAGACGGTAAAGGGATATCTTTTGCTAATAATATGGCAAAATAAATGCAAAAGTACCTAAAGTATTGAGTAAGAGGAAAATTGATACTCATAGAAAGTAGGAATCTACTTATACTAATAATATAAAGCTAAAGAGTTTGTTTGTTTGTTTGAACGCGCTAATCTCAGAAACTACTGGACCGATTTGAAAAATTCTTGTTTTGTGTGATAGCTACATTCATGAAGAAGCTTATAGGCTATCAAACATTACGTGACTATTAAACCGCGTGGCACAGCTAGTATTCCTATCTGTGTGGTAAACACCAGAAGACATTTTTCGGTGATCAATCAGCGTTCACGCCGAATACAAAAAAGATAGATTAACTCAATGAGGCTTAGAAGTGATGCGCCAAAGAATACCCCACCAACTCCGCCTACGTCCACTGGAAAAGAAGAAAGGTACCTATTACTAAAGAAGATACTCAGGCATAATCTCGTCAAGATCTGATTATGAGATCCATGACAAAGTAACGGAACCCTTCAATTCTTATGAGTTCATGAACAACACTATACGAGGCAAATCTTTTAGGGTATCGGGATATTTGAGTTACTGTAAGGTAATTTATGGATATTATTACGTCATGGTGAAGTTATTGTGGCAATTAAACTTGTCGATGATCAATGGAACTCCATAGCGGCTGACTGTAGGGGTATGTTTTATGGCAGGATTTCTAACTGATTGTAATCAAACTGCAATGCGTATATGGACCTCTGCCACAGGTTAGTAGAGAAAAAACAAAAGCCATTTAAAATTACTGAAAGTAATCTTTATAACAAAAAAACCTTTGCAGCAGGAGCTTGCAATAGGTACGATTATTAAAGTCTAAAATAGAAGCTAAAAAGGCTGTTTGTCTTGCGATTATAAAGCTTGGCTCTGTTGGAAGAAATAAAAATCAAGAAGCATGATTCAAACCTACTCTCGCTCCAATTTCAACGCTAAACTTTTTATAAATCAGAGAAGATGGCATCCAGTCTTCAAAGTTTTCTCCCGTTTTATTCTGATTCTAATTTTAAGCTGATCAATTGTGGGCAGTACCCATGTACTTCCCATGTTTATATGTGGTAATGTCCACTTACTGTCAGGTGACCTACCCGTATGCTAAGATTAGTTTATAAATAAGCCAGAAGGTTCGCCAAGTGTATAACGATGAATATTATAACATCTATGAAGTTTCGTAATTACGCCTCGTGGACAAATAGTATCAAAAACGCAAATTTACCAACTAGTCCCAATCGGTCCCTGATGGCAAGTCTTCGAACTCTGAGGGGCGGCAGGTTCGCAAGACGTACAACTCCTCGAGATCCCCTCGCCTGTACTTCTGCTGGTATCTTACCGCTGTGGCGACTGAAAGAAGAATGTGACTTTAAATTGAATAGGTACGAGTATACCTTTTCGTAGATGTATAACTCTACCTTCCAGTAAGTTTGAAGTACAGGAGAAAGTAAAATACATACCTACCGACATGCAGTATTTAAATAAGTAAAATACTCCACCGTCAATTCGCTCTTTATTTTTTGAAGTCGATTCAAATGGACGTACATTTAATAATTTACGATCTGCTTTATAAAACTTTTTATAAGAATGAATAATATTTTAATTAAAACTAAAGATAATATTTTCAAAGTAATTTGGCACAGGTATCGGTTTATTTTGGTAAGGGGTTATTGCCTAAAATAGGTTGGGAATACTTGATCTAAATAATATGTAAAGCGAAAAACACAGTTGAGAAAATGGAGAAATATAATACAATCAAATCACTAAAATCTAATCAGATAACACCTTCCACATAGCTAATAGAGGCATTCGAATGCTCATGGAAATTGTTAACTAATAGAAAAATAAGGCCTTGCGGGAAATCGAAGAGTAATTCAATTATCTTTGTATTTCGTATTGGTTTCTAAAGCTGTGACGTTTTAGGTCGTTGATCCTTGCTTTGAATTATATTTCATTAATAACTCCACTTGTAAATAGCTAACTTGTAACCCACTTGTAAGTACCTATCGCTTTTTTACGATAAAACTAATTATTCGATTAATAACTTGGTACCTATTTAAAATTAATTTTCTATTTCTAAATTCGGCGTTCTATTAAAGCCTGTTATTTTAATTCCTAAGCTAAAATACCTAATTTATTTTCTCATTTTCCGCCTCAAAACTTCCTTATTGGTTTAAAAATGTTATGTGCCGATCATTAGGCTATAAAGAGGTTGCAGGGAGTTAAAGGTAATCAAAAGCTTCACCACGTAAGAATTAGTAAAGAGAATTTTACTTACTAGTTAAAAGTATGGACCACTTTGTATTCTATATCTTCACAGCTCATCGGACAATTGCAGGTGAAAGTAGGAAATTTATCTAAACAAAAATGTAATATACACCTTCTTGGAGAAAAGAAAATTCAAAATATCTATTGATTGTTATACAAAGGTCTGGAGCACACTCCACCACGCTGCTCCAATGCAGATTGATAGAGATACGGGTTACCTACTGGCTGACCCATGTCGGATATTGTCTACCACCTAACCACCTAAAGAGCTTCCGACCCGGTTTGACGAACCCTCTTAAGCACTAGAGGTTAATAGAGGCCAGGAGGAAAATTGCCACTAAACATCACACATCTGAGAACACACCGCGCCCGAGGTTACTTAATATACTTACGAGATCACTTGCGATCTACACTATACCAGCAACGTCAATTTCAATTTGTTATAGGTACCTACTTACTAAGTATTATTGCAATCGAAGTGGAAATCAAACTAAAACAACTGAATAAGGCCAATAGAATTCAAGTCTCAAGTGTTAATTAAACATTTAAAGTGATACCTAAGAAAATCCAAGTATACTACCTACTAATATGTATCTGTATATACCTCTGTTTGAGTTCAAACAAGCCAATCCCTTGACGTCACACGCAGTAATACCAACTGTAAGTAAACACAAACATATTACCAATAGAACAGACATCGTAGTGCCACGTACAAAGTAACATTGGATCGAAAATTTAATTAGTTAATGTAGTATCTTTTTTGTGACAGCCTAGTGGTTTAATTTCGATCTACCGTTCTGGTAGGTCCTGGTTCAATCCCCGTTTGCACCTCTAGTGATTGAAAATTATTTGTATTATACATAAAAAATTATTATTGACCCGTGTTGTGTAGTGAATACCTACAATTTACCGGATGTACGCCAATCAAAGGCAAAAAATCTAGCTTACCATCAGGCGTGATTAAAGTCAAACACAAGCCTGTTTAAAATAAAAGAAAAGTGGCTAACTAACTTAACTATTCATAATGAAACTACATAATTTAATTTTATTAAATGCAGAATACATGCCACTATGCCAGTCCACTATGCAGTGGCTACGGTGAGTTCGATTTCCATTAGGGCAGAAGTTAAAGTAATTATAAATATATAGTGATAAATAACGCTTCAGATTTACACTAATAGCCTAACACTAGGGTTCCTGTGTTAGGCTATTAACATTATTATTTCATGTGTTAACATGATTTCACATTTGCCGGCACTCTACGTTCAATCCAAACTAAAGAACGTATAAAGTCTAATGAAGAACTTATCTCTGAAACTTAACGCCAGGACGCAAGGCGCTTAGATAAATAAGTATAAGTGAACGCTAGCGGCAAATTTACGGCCCATTCGACACGATAAGCTGTCGGGCCCAGTTGTTATCGTTAAGTACAATCTTCTCTCAAGAGCCTGGGTTGTGAGGGCTAGAGATCTTTTTGAAATCATTCGATAGTGCCAGTTATAATTATAGTGAGAAATAAGCTTTTACATGATGATCACCCAAAAATGTAACTTTAAGTTACATTTTTTAAAATTAACTACAAGTTTGTGAAAACTGAATTACTAAATTATTATTACATAATTTTATATTATTACATATTACAAATATACAAAGCCATTTAAAATAAGCATGTTCTACGAGTCATTGAAGAAATATCTATTCGACATTCACTCACAAGCGATGCGGCCAGGTTTTGTGGCCATCGATCGATCGATTTCGATCATTCGATCAAAATTTCCCGTGATACACAACAAACGAAAAAACCGTATAACCGTAAAATCATTCTTACCAATCTTAGATAGAAAATGATGGGTGCAATTACAATACGTCTTCTGAGCAACCGCCTTGCAGATCAGGATGCAGGCGCTGTAAGTATACTCTCGGAAGGGCCAGTTGTCTATATGACTGGGAATTTCGTACTTGTAAAGACAGTCCCTGATGTCCTGCGGTATAAACTTCACGGACAAGTCGTTTACTGTTTGTTCTGTCTGAGAAATAAATAATTATGGTAAAGAAATACCCTCCACAAATCCGCATTGGTGGAGTATGCTCCAGGCCTACCCCGGTTGTGGGGAGAGATCCATGCCCAGCAGTGGGACATAAAAAGGGTTGAAGGCAAAGAAATACCTACAAATTATGACAGCTATATAATAATTATGTAATATAGAAGTGCTAGCTAGTACTGTTCTCTCCTGCTACATCCCCCCCTCCCTCTGCAGCAATACTCGCGACAGCACTAGCAGCATAGTGTAGCCTAGCTGCAGCCGTTAACAGTGAATCATCAGATCTTTTCTGCTATGGTTCAGAGACAAATCGAACACACTTTATAAAATTCAGAATTTAGAATCGATACGTGAATGATTCACGCAGCTCACATGATAACATCACTATCTCATAATTATTTCATTGGCTCAGGTCTCCTCACTGTCTACTGACTATCTCATTAACTTACCCTCAAAATAATCTCGAAATCGGTAACTAACGGAATAATTGCACCACGCCCTAAAATGTTGTCTAGTGCAACGGAGACCATGTCGTTTGGAGAATGAATTCTTATCTGTAATTAAGATTTTAATTATTAGAACATAGTTAGTAAGGACGACGGGTAGCTAATGTAACATGGTTTAAGATTGACAATCAACTACGGGTACATACTTACAGCAACGTTTTCCTTTGCAGTAATCATTAAGTCTATGAGCCCAGTTCGTCGATTAAAAGTAACTACAGAATTGTTAAGACTTAATCTTGAGTTAAAGGTAAAACATGTACCATATTCAGTTTCAGTGCGCTGAAACCTGTTAAAAGTTACTTTTTAATATTACTCGGCAGCAAATAGAGTCAATCTAGAACCTATTGAGAATAATCAGAACTTGGCACTCTGGGCCTATACTATTTAATACCTTGGGAGCTTATTGCAAACTCGATATGCGATTATCTTCGACTCAGTTCCGTCAGCTAGCAGTCACGTGACACATACATTGACCAATGATCCGATAGGTGGTTTAATAAAGCTCATAATAGCGTACTGGACTGTTTTGGGCCGATAAAAATTGCCAACACATTTAATAGCATAAGCATAAGAACCAGAAAGTGATAGAAATTTGATAGGAAAAACAGCAGTGGTAGAGTAATGGGCTAAAAGAATAATAATTTTGAAATACCTATCACAGCAGTAGAAGGTCTTTCCACCCAACGAGCAAGCAGTCATGAGATCAGAACACTTCAATCTTATTTTATCAACAGCTTCTTGGAAGTTTTCAGTGCAAGTCTGGTTCGTTTTGCACCTCGTGCAAGTCTTGCAGTACAAAATGTTCCAGAATGCGATGTCTTTATAGAAATTAGTCATGGAAGCGGGTAAATTGTTTCTGGTTAAAAAGATACAATCGAAATAAAGGTCAAGCCATGAAATGTATTGTAGCAAGTACTTGTGTTTCGGTTTTTGGAGAGTTACGGACAGAGTTTCTGATACACTATATCTTAGTCCTCGTGAGTAGCAACGTATGATCTGAGATAGTATTTTTCTCTCTCTATTTGAGATTGAATGGATATCCAAGGGTTGCAGGGACTACTTAACATCAAGTGGCCTGCATGCTCCTCATAAAGGAAAAAAAACAATCGGTACACTTACGCATTAACATACCCTCTAACCCGGCCGGTGTCACCATGTTCACACACTGTCACAGCCGGGAAGGGCGTATTCCAATCCAAGTAATTAGTCTCCACGGAGTACGAGACCGCTCCCGCCACATACATCCGCAGAGCTGATTGAAGAAGAATAAAAGCACTGATAGTGCACGTTGTTAGTACTAATAACCAGAAGATTCTGAAAAGAATTGTCTTTGTTTATAAAAACGCAACATGCAGGTTACTAGTAGGTTCTAACAGTCAAGCCAGATGCGCTAATGGTGGATTGAAAATTTGGTTTTGGGGGCTTTATACTACTGAACTTTGTCAAACACTAGCATCTTACTTACAATTATTTGAACCCAAAATTAATTTTTTTTTTGCCTACATTTGGTCCCGTGCCCTCTGAATAGTGGTTTCCTGCCAGTCCATCGAGTTAGAGGGCAATTTGCGATCGCTGCTTTTGAAAAGACGTGATGTCCAATCGAGGACCTTTGTTTGATTCCCAGATTCTAACAATCTCCATTAATCTCAATAACTTACCTTTTATGCACAGCAATGTGGGTCACAGAAAAGACGTACCGAACGCCATGCAAACTGCTCATATCACCGAAGTATTTAGCCTTTTCCCTCACTTTCTCAAAAAATAACTTCAATTGCATCATTGTTTTAATATTTTCTGTACATTTTTCATCTAATATTTATGAACCAGTAACGTTGTACACAATAGACGCTTTAGGGATTTGAAATTGTTTACTAGATATATTTGGAGAGAACATTAAGAAAGGAATTGTTGCGGTAATTTTCATAAAATTTACCTCTCTAGCGGAAAGCGGAGCGTAATTTAACGTAAATTGAACCTCCGAACGTTTAAATTAATTACGATTGTAGCATGCCCTCGTAACATGCAATGTAAAATAGGTAAGTCTGTATATTATGTTTCAATTAAAATATTTCATTTTTGGTTTTATATATGTTTGATTTGAGCAGAGATAAATAGTGGTTGACTTTTGTCCTACAGTTTCAATGGGTCCGGATTCGATCTTCGTTCGTACCTCTAATTTATCAATATTATGTGGTAATATTATAAAGTACTTATTACTAGCTCTGTATTCAAGCAAAGTGTACCTAATAATTGTATGGATTAAGCAATATAATTGTTAGGCTACCATGTTCGTGTTAAAAGTTAATGCATTATGTGTGTATACAGTATTTATGTTGTATTTGGATTTAGTTAATACGTGTACGTTGCATGTAAATTACTTCATAAAAACAGATCTGCACCTACTTAGCAGAGTTAGTTATTATGTTGTATCATTATCAGCCTTTGGAATTGCCTTCAACCCTTTTTATGGCCCACTGCTGGGCACGGGTCCCTACAATCGGGGAAGGCCTGGAGCATACCACGCTGCTCCAATGCGGATTATC
>DWQK01004884.1:0-10024 GCA_018231225.1 Noctuana stator | reverse complement strand
TCCTTAATATACCTCCTACCTCCTAGCAGCGAGAGCCTAAATACTCGTATGTACAATTCGTAACATACTAGACTAATTAATAATGTTTATGAAATTGTGGTATGCAAACAGTAAAGATGGTAACTTATCTAGGTATGTCGCCACAGTGATTTCTGCTTAGCGCAAAGGCAGAGAATACTTTAAGCAATAAGTCCGACTTTTGTTCCAGTATTATGTTCCAGTATTCAGTATTAAAATAAAGAATAAATAAATAAAAAGTTAAGAGACTTTAATCTTACAGTGAAAGTAGTATTAAAGTTAATGCAAGATTACACTATATCAACGACAATACAACGCAGCCGTGCTAATTTCCGTCATGGTTTTAATAAGATTAAAAACGTATGACATTATTTTTCATGTTCGCTATTTAAGTTTACTGGGAGAATGCAAAAACGTCTGGCGCAGACAGCATGTTAACATACTCGTAGGCTAACGGTCCAACAAAAAACCAACACCCATTTTCACGTTTACTCTTACTTTTTCGTCGAGCCGTTGATAATGCGACGAGTTTTCTAAAGTAAAGATTTGAGGCGTGTCTACGTGACGATTACGATTAATGTATTATGATTATGTGTCGATATTTTTTATTCACTTGCCATAAAATATTGAAAATTTTTGTTTTTTGTCAAAAAATCCTAATAAAAAACAGCATCAATGAGCTAATAATAATTACATTATTTAATATGCTCGCACTTCCACAGAATTTTCATTTAAAATCTGTTTTAACCAAATGAGCAGTTTAGACAACAACCCAATGAACCCACAGACTGGGAACAGACATTTAATTTTAAACTCATTATTATTATTATATGCCTCTACAAATAGGAATTAAGCCCAGGAATCTTGCTCCAGCATAAATTACTTAAATAACGCTCACACAGACAAGAACTGTTTTAATAATACAATATGCAATCCTTGTGATTTCTTACACTAAAGGAAGACCTCAGAGGATCTAAGCAAGATGATTTATCATATGATAAACAATAAAACATTACCTAATAGAAAATGTATGGGACATTGACACAGCAGTTAGATTAATATCGGTAAAGCTACTGTCATAGCTTTTGTAAGTTGGCTAAGCCCCGCAGTTGAGCCCGAATTATTGAATCTACGCGATAAAAACTCTAGAAAAGAACCTTTATGATTACAATTAATTATGTTTAATATAATAAACTTTTCATAAAGAAATTATTCCGATAATACCATCACAATAATACTGCAAGGATATCGAAATCAATTCAACGAGCTTTGCAAATAAATTAAAGCTAAAAGGGTCAGAGCAAACTCAATTAAACTTGTGACGTAAGTGCTTTTGCAATATCAATTGAAATTCTTATGCTGGCTCGATACTCTTGCAAGACCCACACTCTCGCGTTTAGTAGAGAACTCAGACTATTTTGTAGTAAATAAACTTACATGCAAGTGTGTAATGTTACTAATTATATAATTATTAACTTGAAGCATGATCGGGTTACACTACGTATGAAAACACGTTACCTAAAAAAAAATATAACAATATATATATAGGTCGAGCTAGTTATTAAAACTACAATGAGATGAAAAGCCGGAAATAGCAAACTGAATTAAGTATGTAGCGCAATAAAATATTTTAGCCGTGTTCGGATATTTCTAAACCCTCCACATGCAATTCCACACAAGAACCTGCGCACGAGAGCTAATGTCTGAGAAATTTATTCCAGTCAGTTGATGACTGAGAAAGGTGGACAGCAGAACATGACAGGGAAACAGAAATATCCGGGCAAATATGTCAGGGCATTAAAAGAAAGTTATTTTTCAATCTCAACGAACGGTAGGTACAATTCCAAAACTTCATAACATTGTTATATTTTCAGTAACAAAACTTAGTTTCTGCCGCAACAACATTTACAATTCCAACCTTTTGTTTAGCTCATAATCAAAGCCAGGCACAGTCGGTGCATCGCTGCCGTATATTGTCTGAAAAGCTTTTTCATGTATACTATTTCTTCTCTTCTTGAGTTGCTTTTGTGGACTCTAGATTCCGTTTGCAATACTTAATTAACTTTCAAATGGCGAACGTATTCATCATGCCTTTATTTTTATTTCGCTACTGAACGAATATCGTACCTACAGTAAACAGCAATCAGCGAGGTGTCTGGGGATGTTTGAAAAAAAAATTGTTCACGAGGATTCATTAAATACTATATGAATAACATACTCAAAATGAAAAATGTACATATCTTTATACACTTTAAAATACTCGTAAGTCTTTAGTTCCTACTAGTTGCTTCTACTCTCACATTTGTTGCGTATATATTTATGTTGTTTACCTACTCCTGAAATAAAATCTTGTTGCATCCTGGTCAATTTTATTGCAGATTGGATGAGTGATAAAGAACAGCGACCAGTTTCTATGTCTCTAGTAAGTAGTAATTAAAAAAACTATCACTTAGAAAGAAGAAACATAGCAAGCAGGTAAGCACAAAAGGCGATTTTACCCCTAAGCAACGATCCCTACCAGACAACTTACTGAAGTATTTATAGTTGCTAAGCAGTTTACCGAAGTTTATGGATGGATAGTACATAGGTAGTAACGGCTATAACAATTTATATCAACGTCACTTTTAAGCCTGGAATATTGCAATTCAGTTTTCTATTAGTAGCTTCCAACTTACGATATCCGTACTCGATGTTGCTTAACTTGCTTGCTGTGATATACACAAACTGCAGAACTGATTTTACGCAGTATAAGCAAACAGATCAAATATACATAGTGACTAAATTGCACCTTGTGGTTATAGTTTCAGGAACAGTCTTTTACCTATTTTAGAAAAAAAGCATGTTTCGCGAATAAACACATTAAATTGTGTGTACATGAAGAAATAAGAAAATAATGTAGTGATGAAATTACTTTAGTCTCTTACAGGTTGTGTATATCAAACTTTGGTAATAAATACAGAATGGGGCGCAGACTCAGTTACCAACCGTTATGTGCCTAACTTCGGGTCGTAGTCGTTTTGCGTTAAGTCTGAACTTTGAACTCTCTAGTACAATAGGGACTGACATGGTTTGTAGATTACGCAAGCTTACGGATAACAAATTTATCTCAACAACATAGAGACACGAAATTTAACTTAATATCCATTACTAGGTCATCCTTATTAATACAAAAGAGTACTGAACATAATATAACCTCTTCCTTTTTGAAGTCGATAATAATAAAAGGAAACAGGCGGTAACAATGCGTGCGATCCAGCGTGACCATAAAGTGCTATAAAAGCCATGGCTGAACAGCGCTGACATGTTTACTGTACACTGAACGATTTTATGACGTCAGTTACCCATTTTATTAAACACTTTAAGCGTGGTATTGTTCAATATGTACACTGTACATATTGAACAATAATACACTGTAGTAGATCTCTCCAAGGAGTAGGGTGTATAGTATTGTACTTTATAATATAGTATGGAATATATAGTGTACTGCAGTGTACTAAAGTATAGTATGTATGTAAAATGTTTGTGTGAATGTTTGTTACTTCTTTTTGTAAGGAACAGGACAAAATCCGAATATAACTTAAAGGAGAATAACTTTATTTTTATTGATAATGATTTTGTAGTGATAGAGGTCACTGAAACTCATAGACATCCAAATCAATAAAGGTCCTAGACGGTCGTAAGTTGTAACGCATCCATCGTTGCTACTTACGACTGCAGGAGATGGTCACCTTAAACAAATCTCATTTAGTATTGATTGTAAATAATATTTACCTACAATGTAAAATAATAAAAGGGCAGTAAGACATTCCACAGACGAATGGGACGATTACATTTTACGATTTGTTAACCCGAATCAATGAGAGGAAACTGATTTATATAGTCAGTAAGTATCTTTCCATAGTGTGCACAGAGAAATGTGGGTCAGGGATGTTTACTCTCGTAATTCGTTCCCGATTTCGAATCGATTAGACCTAATAATGGTATTGGATGAGTTATAGTTTTGGAGTTGTCTTGATATTGTCTGCATTATCCTTTATTCTTTATTGAGACTTTATTTCGCCACTGCTTTCAAACTTCTTCGGTTTCATACAAATATAAAGTATAAGACTCCCTAACGTAAAGAATCATAGAAATCTCTTCTACTAACTATGCAGCCTAGATTAGACTAAACTGGGTTAGACATAAGTATATTATATACCAATGTCACCGCATAAGATGTAACAACCCAATAAGATAACATAAACCCAATAAGATTCGATTGTTGAGTCCCGCCACACAACGGAACGAACGTGACTTAGATTACTGAGGGCGAACATAATAATATACTTACGAGTAATTGTAAAATACGGATCAACTTTGGACGGCTTACAAAATACATATATTAAGGTATGCATGACCGTTAATTAACAAAATCTACTCGTGCTTCCATACTTCCGAGGATAAGCGATTCCAGGGTTTTGAGTAGTATTGTTAGTTGCTATCTAAAAATACCACATGCCTGCCTGCAAACCTTTATGGCCCGCTGCTGATCAAGGGTCTCTCCCCACAATCGGGGAAGGCGTTCAGTATACTGCACTCTACTATAATGCGGATTGGTGGACATACGCAAACCCCCGAAAGTACAAATTAAAAACTTTTGAACCGATTTCCATTTCAAATAAAGGCAGTTGAAATGGAAATCGGTTCATGTCCCTGGTAACACGACTCAACACAAAAACCTTAAACAGCCTACTTAAAATCTAGTTTAATGGACCTGGCCTTGTAAATAAAAGCCTATTTTGAGAAGCGAATCTTGTCGGCTTGCAGATAGCAACCAGCTTTCATTACGAGCTTAAGATAAAAGCTCAGAGACGCGAATTGCGGGAGAGCACTTTGTTCTCAGGTATTGTCTTACGAATAGCATTTGGATTTGGAACAGTGAAGTAGCTGTCAGTTTTTAGGTTATTATCACTCTAAATGTGAAATAACGTAGATATTACTAAGTACTATTAAAAGCAATGATAGCGTAGTGATTGAGTTTCGGCAGGTCCAAACAAATTGAGAACCTATTTTAAAGGTTATAGTCGATCAGAAATCCAATGACTAGTAATGGTAATATCCTAAGAATGTTCGTCGACGTTTTAACGACGCATTGCGTCATAACTTTAATAGAGTTTCACCCTTGGGTCCTTAATTTACTGGCAAATATAATAATATTGTGATTTGTGATCGTATACGAAATTCAGTTGTGACGCAAGTACGTATTGGAGTGATATTATAACTGAAAGTATCCTTTATTAACATAAAATTGTAATATTTAATTTATGATGAAGTGAATTATGATGTTCAAGTTAGTAGATCTGGAAAACATTAGGTATAATATCATCGTTCAATGATATTATGAGAGAATAAGAATAATAGATAATTATTGTTTTTAAGGATGTATTGAGATAGTGAGTAGAAATACACAAGTAGTAAAGAGTCTGTCAGAAGAATTAAAACTAGCACAATCAAAGAAACATTTTATCAATACCTATTGAATTTTTTGCTTTCTTAATGAATGTACGTACCTACATAACTTTCCTCATTCGTGATTACGTTTCAGTAATAAAACGTATAAATTGAGAATTTCAATTAAATCCAAACGATTCTATATAACTAATATAGTAAACGTAAGTAATAAAAGAGATCGATTTAAAGAGGTTCTTATTTTTACTGCTTTTAAAGGGCTCGATAAATGGACATTTCAATGGCGAATAAATACAAAGTCCAAGAAAACTCAAAGGAATGATTGCCTAATGTAAAATCTGTTTTCCTTTTTACCGCTTCTTTATAAATATAAACATTTAATTAAAAGGTTATATCAAAGCAAGATCGTACCCAATACTCATATCATTGTAGGAAAAATAAATAACAACGGGCTCGGAACGCGATATTGTGGAATAAAATAAAAAAGATATAACCTCGAGTGATATCCTGAACCGCAGTGCATATTTCCCCAGGTTGCCGAGGCTTTTCCGGATCCAATTCGATTTCCACTCGTTTACCGCGGCGCGACGACGCGGGCTTTGTGAGCCGTTTTTGTTCCCGATTCAAAGAATAAAACCGTTTTATTCCGTTCAGTTCTTTGGACTGTTAAGCTTTCGAGGCTTGCTATAAGCTAGACTATTTTTATATATTTACTAGTCTCGTCATATTGGTGTATATTGGGAAGGTTACGTAATACTGCATAAATTTGGTTCAGTAATTTTTGAGATAAGCGCGTTCATAGAAACACACAACAAACGCGGTTGGGGATTTTATTTAATAATTAGCTGTGCCACGCGATTTCACCCGCGTTAAGCATAGTACCGTAATGATTGATAACCTTCCTCATGAATGTAGCTATCGCATACAAAAAGACTTTTTCAAATCGGTCCAGAAATTCCTGAGTTTAGCTCGTTCAAACAAACAAACTCTTCAACTTTATATTATTAATATAGAAGTAGGTATAGATATTTATAGAAGGTGTGCAGAAGTACTTATAATAACATTGATTCTTTTTATTTCCATTATAAATAGCATTATCCATTATTCTAAATGTCTGTTCGGAATACAGTAATTGTTTGGCTTAGCCACCGACTAGCATTATTCATTATCCGAATTAATTAAGTCTTAAACAACAATTAAAGCTTAAACAAGTTGTAACACAACAGCGACTCCATCACGAGCTGCCGACCGCCGAAACTTCTAAACAAAGACCAATAAAGGGAGTCCCGAGACTATTACAGTTTAGTCAAAAGTCACAAACTTAACTAAATTTGTGTTCCGGAACTCAATTAAAAAGTTAACGCCGAAACTCACTCGAATTTAAGCGAAACCGTATTCGTTCATAAATTACTAAAGCACTCGAAAATGAAAATCGTGCGGTTAGTTGCGCAGTATGTTAAAAATATTGAGCAATATTTTAATAACTGATTGTCAACTGTATTGAAACACTGCAGTGCCAAGCGAAATACAGATCTATATAGTAGAGGTTTAAATACAAAATTTGCCAATTTAACGCGTACTGGCCAGTATAAAATATAAATTAAACTTGCATGGTGAGATTTCAGAGTAAACCTTTTTACAGAGTAATTAAAATATTCTAATTCTTAATTTGAAAAAAGCACAACAGATAGAGTTCAAATGCTGACATTAAAAATAAAGATTGGACTATAAAGTTTCTCAATAACTTTACCAAGATTATATACGAGTAGTTGCGATACGACTCAACTTTTTCAGATTTTATAACGTCACAATTTCGTATCATGTTTCAAATCGACGTTAAGGTTATTTCCTTATATCCCTTGGTTCCTTGCCGGCGCAGTCATAAAAGTGCCTTAAAATGAAGAGCTACTGTAAAAGAAACGTAAAAAGCCTTTCTAACGCCTCAGGGAGTTTGATCAGTAGTCCACTGGGTTTTTCTGGAGTTTTCACATCGTTGGTAGTTTTCTTATAAGCTTATCATCTTTTAGGTAGGTATATATATTATATATATATATTATGTCAATAGAACATTGTGAAAACGAAATTATCAATTTTAAACATAAAATACTTTTTTCATAGCGATAGTCACAAAAATTAAACATTTCCCAGTTGAGATGAGAACCTTTAGAAGTATTTCATTAAAAGGGTCTCATCTCCTTTCAGTGTCTCGCTGTTAAACGGTGAGTGACGTATAATAGCTCATTATTAGGCTTTGTCCGTTGAAGTTCTTGACTCTGAGGGTCTTTACAAACATTAGCGGCACCTTCGTCTTTATAATTTAGAAGAAATGTTGTTTTTCGATTGGGAATGTTGAATTCCGGACACACTATATTTGGGGCGGCCATCTCAGTCCTAATGAGTAGCAATAGGTAGAGCTTCTCTCCTATTTGATGTCCATGGGTTGCAGTGACTATTTAACAGAAGGTAACCTATATCATGGCATTTCTGTTATATACTATGTATGACGAAACTGTAAAAAATTTACACTAATAAAAACGTGTTAAAATACAAACGAGGCAAAGTTGTACAACTAAATGATGACTTAAGGGAAAAGAACAGTGCCTTCCGAGAACGTTTTCCTTCAGTTTCATAACAACAAGATATTCTTGATGGCAGCTTTAAATTTCCCATATTCTCTCGAGACGATATATATAAAAGCTCAAGATTTTCTCGCGATATTTTCATAAGAATCCAGCAAGGGTTTGGGACCGGTCGTCGACAAATAGAATCAGGACCGCAGTTGTTCCCAGATCTCATTGGTAAAGAATAACCAGTCTTATTGCTTCTCATGGATAAAAGTTTATGAGCAATCATGTTTTCTGTCTGACCAAGAATTGTTATAACTTTAGAGATTTGAGATGTGTCTAATAGCGCTGTCTCTATCGCGCGCTGTTTCGCTGATTTCACTACGAGTAACTGTTCCGGCTACACCTCCGCTTTTCCGCGAAACAAATGCGGAGGTGTAGACGGATACAGCACCATAATAGTTCAATCTCCGCGTTACATCAAGCAAGTTTCCTAAAGTTACGTGCGCCCTATAAAGGACAACTCTGGCGGACCGTTCAGCAATTCCGTAATAACTAAACATGGGCCTGCTTCTACAATAAAATAGTTACAAAGTAACAGTAAAGAAAATGTACTGCGAATCAGTATGGTACTCGTACGAACAAATTCAGTTACAATTTTATATCATTAGATAAGTGGCAACCAACGAGTCACGTTACTAGTTGGTAAATTGAATCAAGTCCTGCGGTTGTCGTATCTTAGTGCCTATTTCATCGTAAAATAGACCTTAACTTCTCAGAACATCGCATTTTGTTTGAGAGTCTGTAAAAGGAACTAAGTAGGTAGAACTAGGTATTACCTAAACAGTTTTTTATATTTAACTGCATAGGTATATTTTATATACCTATAGGTATAAATAACTATTTCTACATTAAAATATTTTTAATGTAGAAAATGTAGAAATACAATTTTTATGACTTAGATCTATATATTTAATTAAATAAAGATATTTAAATAAATAAACTTAGTTTTTAGACAAGAGTTTACGCAACAGTCCAGCAAGTTGGCCAAGTGTGGATTGGTGGACTTCACATGCCTTCCGAGAACTTTATGGGGAACTGTTAGGTATGCGAGTTTTGTTACAATGTATTGCTTCAAGAAAAATCAAGGAAGAAATCCCTGAACACACAAAATACTGGAAATAGTGAAAAAGTTTCCCACAATGAAACTTTATTGACATCAATTTTCAAATATCAAAATTCAAGTTCTTATTTCTAAAGCCATCTTTAATTAAGTTGCTAACTAAAGATAACGAAACATACGTGTTAATAAATATACGCCAGTACATCTCACTGCAACGTATAAAATAAAAAAGTCACTCAAAGATTTGAAAAGCAGAGAGGTAGCATAATCACGACATTAGCGCATTCCAACTCTTTCAAGAAACTCATCTTCACCTTTTCTATATGAAACCCCTCTTCACCTACATAATTATGAAGAACTCAGACCGAATGCAGGCGGAATGGCGTAAAGCGAAGTGAAAAAAGTTATTAATTATATAACTGCCCGGTGAAAGAAAAACATCGTTAAAAAACTTGTATACCTGTGAGTTAATCATAAGAATAAGTTGCAGATGAACTTCCTAAACTTTAAAAGTAACAAAACATTAGAGTTTTGCTATATACTATTAGCGGTATTGTGCGGTATAAACAAACAGTTATACACGTAGTACGCAATATGGCTATGAATCTTTCAAATACATCGCAGGAAATGAAATAAAGTACTCCAGCCAAAATCGACAAAAAAAGTATTTACAGAATGTCTATGTGTTACTGTAGATCGGTATAAATTTGAAAACTTTAACCTCAAAAGTAAAAAATAATCTATTCCAAACTTACTAATTTTTGAGTCTGTGTCTATTGTGTACCTTTATATACTATTATAGTTGACCTGGCGAACTTCGTACCGCCTAAGAACCAGTAAATGTTGTGTTAACTTATTAGCTTCATGGTTC
>DWQK01004883.1:0-10025 GCA_018231225.1 Noctuana stator | reverse complement strand
CTCGTCTTATATTATCATCTCTCTTATGTTATCATTCCTGAGCTCGCCTCATACATATTAGCTGCATTTTTGAAATTCTCTGATATCTCAAATAATAATCATATGTGTCAAATACTTTTAACAATCCATATTTTTGAATCAGACAAATGCCTTAAAAATTCAGTTTGCGATAGAATATTGACGAGTTTATGAATTGCTAATGGAGTACAAGGTTAAAGCATTGTACTGTCGATTCGTATACGTTAGCAAGTGGTGTGGGTCTACGACAATATTAATAGGCGTTGGAAATATGATCTTAATGTGAAACACATCAAATCGTATGAACCTAAAACCTTGTGTAAATTGCATGTTAGAATAATTAATATCCAACTTAAACACACAGTATCGACAAGTATACAAAGGCCAAAGTCCACATTTAACACAAAGTTTGGGTCAAATAGTCCCCAACCATTCCAAACCCGGGTTCGAACACGACCGGGAAAGCCTGTCGTGACATTGATCAATTGGATATTAGGCACGGTGGAGACGAGAGCTGACGAACGTAACAAAACTTTACGGATATTGATTAAGTGGCATTTAAGTGGATTTAGACATCGTGGGATCCTTCTGAAAGAAGAGGAAGGCTGAAACGTGGACACATAGAAGATAGATAAATTGATAAATTTAAAAAATCTTCTGATAACTTGGGCAACGTCTATGGAATTTAATAGGTACATTGGATTGAAAAATCTCAAATGCTTTATTTACCACTACCATTAGTCATAATATTACTAGTTCAATATGAAATGATACGACATAATAATATAGTATAAGTTGCATATTCGAATGTGTAGTAGATATAATTATGTAGAAGATATCACTATTGTGACAGATGTCACAACAAAAATTACAAGAATTTGATATCAATCAACAAAAGTAATGTTTATTAAAGGCTACCTATAAACTTCGATAGTTCCGTAATAATTACGATACCCTCAGTTCGACCAAATTAATTTACTTTTAACGTTGAATACAACCAATGTTAAAGTATAGGTATATATTCAGCCTTATAAAAGGAACCGACAATAGCCGAAATTATCCGAAATAATACGATTGTAACCGTTTCAACGCAATTAATGCGGGCATTCTACAGGGGATTGCGAGAAAAATAAATGTACCCGCAAATCGAAATGAGTGATACATTAGGACCCATTGTTAGATAGATATTTGCGGGTGATTACTTTAATGGTTCCGGTGAATTGTGTTGATTGTAGTAATCTGGGAGATTTATGTAGTTAGTATGTGGTAAGAGTTCAGAACAGAATGGAACAGGAATGGTTTAATTTTTGCTCAAATATGTACAAAGTCTCTGCAAAGGACAACGTTAAGGATGGTATTTATTCGATTTTTACGTCAATTTTCATTTTTACTCAAAAGGATGTATTGCTTTAAAGTATACATAGTTTTGGACTTAACTTATGGCCTAGCTCTTTTGTTGGCATTCTATTATCGAAACCAATATTTCTGAATGATCATTCCAAACATATAGAGCCTTTTTCCGAATTGAAAACGACCTCCCTAATATCGGTAAGGTAAGCTCCAGTGTCGGTAAGGATATAGAATAATAACAAGCGTATGTAAAACGTAAGAGAAAATATATTTTAAGTTCCTTTGAAGAGCTCGGGCTTCCAAGAAAGTGTTTTGATAGATATTTAGATGAAGGGTTGAGGGTAACGTTAACAGAATAATAAATTACGTAGGCACTGTTTTACGTTAAAGTTAGGAGAATTTTCCTTATTTCATTATACGTTTGTTTTTTTTTATGTTCTTTTGAGAAATTTTCGAGAAAACGAAGTTAGTTAATCGTGCAGTCAATATATCTAGTAAAAAATATAACTTGTGGAACATAGCTTTTTTTTTACAAAACCAATGCGCGTACGCACGTCTCTAGTCTCTAGTACACATAATTTTCTGGTTGCCCTTGAATCTGCACTTCAATCCTTATAAAACATAATATTTGTTAAAGTTGGTTAAAAATAAGCAGCGTGATTTTAGTACAAGAATATTCCATATATACAAATTTTGTAAAATACCTAGTAACACGAACATGCTAACTGAATGACTACCAAACCTCTAGAGTATTTTGCGTTTGTTCAGCATCAAATGTATTATCTGAAAACGTTAAGAGAATATCTGAAATTTATGTAAACGGTAAAAGATTATATGCAAATGCGCATAAGTGCTTTCATGTGTAACAATATCGAAATGGAATAATATACTTATCGGTTTATCGTGTAGGCTCATTTGCAATATTTTAAAAGGGAAAAGGGTAGGTTTTTTACGGATTAGAAATAGAAATAATTTATTCTGTCACATAAATTTGTAACAGATTCTAAAGAAGCGCAAAATGTAACAAAACATTAAAAACAAACGAATGGTAATAAACATCTAAATCCATAAACAGTTAATTGTGATAGAAATAGCGTATGAAATAAGAATCTACAGTATCTGATTTTCATTAGGTATATGCTATAATATGAAGCAATTCACAAAAACCAACAAAATAAACCATTGCTTGTTTGAGATGTCGATGACAGAGACACAATTACAACTTTATTGCGAGACGGTTGCCATAGCAGACTTGGGTTGCGGTAAAAATATTATAAATCAATAAACTTACTACAATATTTAAACATTTCTATAAAATTTTTGATTTCTCCTGAAAATTAAACTAAAGATTATCCATTTTTTCATCGGAGTTAGTTGTATATTTAGAAAATATATAGGTATACCGTTGATTCTGGATCACATCAACAGTCTAACATGCAATAAACATTAGCTTGATAGTTAGATAACAAAAAAATCTATGGTAAAGAAATGATTCAGCAAATAGTTGCTCATGCAGAACTTTAAATAACTCTTGATAAAATATAAACAGACGTGCTCTCCAAGACTATTCCATAACTAACCGAGAAGTATGCTGATAACAAACACGTAGTGCAGGAATGTTTTCTCGGTGTATTTTGTACATGAAAACTACAAAAAATGGATACAAATCCGGACTCACAAAACGCCAAACGTCGAGAATGTCACGACTAGGCCAAATATCAACTACTCTCGCCCCTCATCTATACTAACATTATGAACCTAAAGTTTGTTTGTTTGTTTTATTGAACGCGCTAATCTCAGGAACTACTGGTCCGATTTGAAAAATTCTTTCAGTGTCTTAAAGCCCATTTGTCGAGGAAGGCTGTAGGCTATCAAACTTTACGCTTCAATTCTTAACACGCGTGAAACCTGGGAGCACAGCTAGTTATTAAATATAGATGAATCTACGCATATTTTAATTACAATATTTAATAATGATGAACTTATCCATATTTTAATTTCCGTTAGTGTTTACTTATTCTTGGAGACTCAATCTCGACCGTATTCGGATTTCTTCAGATATTCCTGATATTCGATTCCTATTATTTTAACTCCAGAAACCTTTTTACAAAGCAAACTCCACAATTTAAGCTAAATGTTGTAACTATCTTCATTTGGCTCATCTTTGCTCAGCATATTTAATTAACCTTTACACCCTCTAAAATTAAAAACGGATAGAAATTATAAAATTGTTCACTTAGTAAATATTTACTTAGGAGTCTATTTCGATTCACGTGAAAATTGAGATGCTGTTTTGCAATCGTTTACTGAGTGGGAAAGTTTTAATGAATCTGAAATGGAATTATAATACAAAGATAGTGATGAAGACTTTATTTAGGTAGACGCAAATGGAGGGATTCGCGTTAATCGTGATCGAATAGACGTAGAATTATTGGAGAAAAAATTAAAATTTTATGACATTCAAGATTCGTGCTGTAAACTTATTAAAGGATTGGTTGCTTTTTTTAAAACCTTTTAAAATAAATAAATAAAGCATATTAAACTAAAATAACACAAAAGAAATACATATAAAGTGTGTAAAGTTGTTTTTGAAACAACGCCTTCTTTTCGTTCTGCAAGTTTGTTATTTTAATTATGTGATATCTTCTTGGTGTAAAAGTTGATCTGAATTAAGTGGTAAAATTTTAAATTTATGTTACGAAGATTATAGCACCACTTCAAAAAGTTGCATAAAATAACGTCAAAGTATCTGTAATAGTTGAGAGAAGACATCAGGATGCCGATTGAAGAAGTAGTCGTTGAGCACGGGGTCACAGTTGACGAGCGCCTCCGTCAACATCAGATAGAAAAGTTGCATAAAATAACATCCATATACCTGTAATAGTTGAGGACCTGAGCGAAGACACCAGGATGCCGATCGAAGAAGTACTCATTGAGCACGGGGTCGTAGTTGGCGAGCGCCTCCGTCAGCCTCGACAGACGCGTCGCCGGGATCTTCTTCAGCGTCGCCTTGTACGTCTCGTGGCGGATACCACCCACGTTCAGAACCACGCGGTTTTCCGCGTCCATGTTGAGGAGATTCATTTCTGTTGACATTCAAAATTCCAAAATTTTTATTCCTCATGAGGTATTTGTATACACTGGATGAACGTTAAATACGGCGCATCGGCTTTAGACGCCCTTTTGGCTAACAGTAGGAGAGACCGAGATGCTAAATTTGCAGTTACGTGCTCAAGCTTCATGGGGACCTATTGGATTGTGAAGATTAGGTTCTAAAACGAACAAAAGGATATGTTAAGTTTTCCATTTTAGTGTCTACACACTCTCGTTTAAGTGATACCTTAGTTGAAAACTTTGACACTTTTTCAAAAATGTAAAACAAACCATGTGACCGCACATGGAAATATAAATTTTCTGACGCTTGAATAACGCGCGAAATCCCTTCCTACCATAAGGTGGGCTGAGAAAAAAAAGCCGGCGGATAACAAATTATTAACTATGTACCTGATAGTGATTATAAGGTTTAAGTGGAAATCGAAGACGAAACTACAGATATAGATAATAAAGAACTCTAAAGGAGTTCTGATCACAGAGATAAATGAAAAAAATTATGTAAGCTTGCAGAGCTTGGTTTTTACTTCTTTAAAAATAAAACAATAACATTTAAATTGTTTTCGTAATTTTCGGACTATAGTTAAATTTGATACTTTATATCGTGCACTGTATGATATTGTACAGTAAAAAGCTTATTATGTTTTTATACTCAACAGATTTTAATTTTTGCTGAAATGGAATGACATTTAAACAACTCTAAAGACAGCCTACGAGTATTACAGTGTTACGGTGCCAAAATAATAAAAGGCTCGTTAACAAAACCCTTTTCCCTGATTATTACATTTATTACCTTTTGCAACACATCATAAAGTTTTAAGATCGTGTCGAATGTTTCCACATACTAATGATAAAATTTATTTTATCTTTCTGCAGATAATTTTGAATTGCCATCGTAAATTTTACGATGTTTTATGTAGGTACATTGAATGAAGCTTGTTACACGTTAATGAAGTTTTAATAAGGATCGCTTCAGCAAGTAAAATAAATAAGGAATTTTCTTAGACCGGAGCAAAAAATTGAGAGTAATTAGACAAAAATATTATGGGGACAACTTGGTTACTTGTCGCAAACTTTGCGTTTAAATATGTTTTGGTATTATATAGGACTTTTGAAAAGTTTTAATACCTTAATCGGTGTGTAATGAATTTGTAAAAATTACATTACAGCGTTCAAACTGTAAACTTAAAGTTTTCTAACTTATTTAATAAACACACCTCTCAAGTCAAAATCCATCAAGCCAAGACTACAGAGCGTGCCCAAGAAATATACATACATTTGGAAAACATTGACTCTTCTTCTAATACAGTCAGGTAAAAGAACCAAGGCATTACTGCTTCTGATCACCACTTACTCGTAGAATCTCCTCTTTATCACAGCAGAAGAAACAGCGCTACGGGGACCGGCTTTGGCCGCGTCTCCACATAACCTCTATATAATCATCTTCTAGCCGGCTTTGCTTCTCCTGCGGTGACATAGCTGGTAAGCTGCCGTTGTGTCCTGCAGACAAGACATTACCAATTAAAACCAATTGTAAGGATAAATACGGAACTTAACTTAAACTAAGTGTTTTAATTGGAACGACGTAATATCATGTGGCTCATAAAGTAATTCTCTTGAATATAATAATGGAACGTTGGAAGATGCACAAAAGACATAATACTTGGTGTCCATGTAAAGGTGGATAATACGAGCTATAGTATCTCCTGCTGTAATGCAACATATAAAAGGCCCAGCTGTGGGACTGTCATAGGTTGATGATTATACTTAGGCTCTGTCTGATTTGGAATCAGAATGGACGAATTAAAATCGTATTTCATTATGACTCATTTAAATAATAGATTTAAAGAATCTATGCACATTTTATCTCTTGCCAACTCATTTAGGTTTAACTCAGCTGATTTCCAAATACACGAAATTATTAACATCAGCTCAATTAACCGTTTCATTGCTAAAAAAATATCTCAATTTACTTTTGTACAAAAAGAGAACATTTATTATTTATACGTATCTACCTGAACAAAGCAATTGCGAAAACAAAACTTTTTTCATTCCTCCGACAGATGGGATAAACAAAGCGTTTTCCGTCCTATTACACTGCGGACCATCTCCCTTGTGTGTGACCTTTGACCTCTGGCAAAATATTTAAATACTCACTCCATCACAAAGATAGTCCATCATCATTAATTTCATCGCTACGTTTATTTCCTTCGTTCAGTTTATGGCTGTAATGTGTTTGGGGGAATATAATTTTTTTCCTTCAGTGATATCTATGTAATTAAGCTATTCCTTGTTGAACTACTTCGGTCCAGAAACAAAATCGGCGACGACATCAGTGGGCGCATGATTCTATGAAATTGAACGGTGCAATGCAATGGTACGGGCCTATATCGACATTTCATTAATCAATTTCATAAATAATATTCCGTTTTTGGTGTCCTGTTACGGCCAGATCCACGGGAAATCGAACCCAGGACCATCTTAATAGTAAACCGGCATTATAACCAGTACACCACGGGTCGTCAAATGCAAATTAGCTTATCATGAGAAAGAAAATATTATGGGCCATATAATGTTTACCCAACGTCTGATAATAAGTGAATTCAAGAGAGCCTTATTCTAGCATTGGGTGTGGTTTCACGTAGGAAATTCAATATTTTTATGGCAAGCTTTTTCTTAGTAGGCAGAGCCTACCTGTAAATTCCTTTTGCGTTTGATACATGACAACATACAACCTAATATACAAAGTAATAATAAAAAGTTAAAAGTATTCATTACGGCGATTGTACAATGACGTAATCGCCTTCACCTTGAATACGAACGGTTGTTTGGCCATGTCGCCATGGCAACCTCGCCGCAGCCGACTGACACAGAGTGACGACCTAGTTCGATGTATTGCAAGGTAAAGATCAGTAGATAGATAACACGAAAGCCTATACGTAGCATTGGGGTTCGAATCTCAACTACCATATTTTTCATAGTTGTATTTTACTTACATTCTTTTACTATATACGTAACTGTAATTTGGTACGTTGTGTCTTAAAACTGTGCTTTTAATTGCTGCTAATCGAACCCAGGACTCTCCAACTGCTGAACCGACATCCACTACAGCGTTTGCCGTTCCAAAAAACGAAAAAAAAATTATTTGCCGCCATTTGGCGGTAGAAATGGTAGTTGTATTCACGAAATTGTACTGGGTACCATTAAAAACATCTTACTCGCAAATCCAATAACTCATATAGAATTATGAATCGAAGCCACGGAGCTGAGCCTAGTTGTAAAAGCAGATTCCAATCTCATTTTGGTATGTCGCGCAATTTAGCAAAGGGTCGCATTGTTTATTTTATCACCCCGCTGTCCTTGCCCGAATCCTTGCGGATGTGGGGATTCTTTGCTGTGACAATTCTTTTAGGTGAGAATTTCTTGGAGAACATCTCCTATTACGTTGAAATGTCAGGGAAATAACTTCAGTGAAATGTGTCGGACTTTAGAAGGAAATCTAGAATATTGTAACTTAGCTATGAATATCTTGATGTTTGTTTCCTGGTTTTAAAATGTGTGGAGTATTAACGAAACATCAGCGCTAATAAGTAGGACATTTTATCCCGAAATAGCAGCATTTCTGACTTCGCTTAGTAAAAAGGGTTGCCAGCAAACTTAATTATTATACATTACATACAAATTGCCGATCTATCATAGGTATATATGAAGGTAGAAGAATCTAAATAGAGTTCTGGGTCCAGCATTATGAAAAATCTAAATTAAAAACGAACGTAATGGAATCATTTAAAATTATGTTGGCAACAAGACAACCAGCCAGAGTAACGTTACCCAACCAACAGAAAGGTACGGTTACTAATATTATTCCCGTTATATAAATGCTGAGGAAGACAAGCCAGTCAGTTTGAGATTTCCAAAATAATACGACACAATGTAAATCTACCCTAAGGGAAACGTATTTATCTCCCGGGCAAATGTTTGTTTCGGAACGCTAATATTTGCTCAGTTATGCATTTGTTGTCTGTATGTAAAATAACCTTTTTTTGAATGCTTTCCCTAATTGTATAGAATACTTTAATAGTGAATTAAAGTGAATAATGTCGTATGAATATCGGAACGATAACGAAGTTATGATGGGAGAGAAGAAAGATGCAGAAACATGTTTCGTGTAATAAACACAATGCATGCGTGTTTAAATACTGCAGAGGTTATCTAACATGGGGCATATTGCATGATCTTACTATTAAACGGAAAGTAGTATGAGCAATGCCCCAACATCACAAGGCTATTTGATCAAATATACAAGCAATTTATACATAAATATTTGCAAGACGTGAAAAGTATTACAGTCCTCGAAAAGTACAACAATTGTTATGCAAATTTCACAAATGGAACTACCCAAGCAGTTCAGACAACGGGCTCTGAATACGAAATACCCTAAGTTCGCCACAAAAATGAGGCCGAAAATTAATTATCTCAATAAAGAGCTCTCGTAATTTTTAATTTTCATCCCATCTTGATAACTTAAGTAATTGATCCACCGCAAGACTAAGGGCTAAGAATGTACAATGAATGAAAAAGATAAATTATCTTTCTTAGAAATAACACAAAGGGAAAGGTAACTTGACGTATTCTTATTTCTGCTTAGAATATAAAATGGGCTTCGTTAGTAAGAAGTAGGTTAGCTTCACCTTTGTACTTATTACGAACATTACGCATTTGGCAAAGGATAGTATTCCAGTACAATAACAATTTTGAAAATTAACAAGATATTTATTTATATTACGAGTATTAATACTTACAATGTGAGATTGTTGTAAATAAATTTCAGACAAAATAAAGATGTAAATAAATTTCTTAATGTAAATAATCTTTTATATTTTGATCTTGCATACGCTAAGGAAATTATTTAAGCAATGTTGCTTTTGTAAGTAGGTACTTATATCAAAGTGGTTTCAAGTATTATGAATGAAGCAAAAACAGGATTCTTATCTCTTTTTGAGGATATAGCTGCTATTTTCCCCAAATTTCATACCTTTCTTACAGTAGAAATAAAAGCAACAAAGCTACGAGTTGCAGCATATTTCAAAACTGTATTAGCATGTTCGGGTCTGGAAAGTACTCTCAAGAGCGAAATCCCTTTTTACTGAACGTGCACATAAAAGAAAAAGATGAAGTATTTTTGTGTTGCCTCAGGGAGCAATAGGAACAGCGTGACCGAGTTTGGACTGGTAGGAATTACAGGGGACGCGAAATAACCAAATTTTTCTTTGGCAGATGACATTTTTGGATTGGACAGGTGATCATATTTCTGTAGAAACTACATGATGTTGGGCGCTGAGGCAAATAGAGGAAAGAACCAAATTGCTATCAGAGATATTTCATAGCCAAATGCTTTTCGAGTCGTTTCAAAAGTTTGAATGTTGCTGGTTGTTTAAGTGGTTGCTGTTCAACACCAATAAAGTTGATAAATAATAAATGTTTAAATGTCTAATAATTAATTACGCACTTTACACTTTTAATCCGTTACTGGACTGCTCTTTTAC